>VWZX01004555.1:3729312-3778723 GCA_013399015.1 Galbula dea | reverse complement strand
CCCGGCCGGCCGCGGAGCTGTGGCTTTAAGAGCGGCCGCTCCGGGGCCATGTGCTCGGCGCCAAACAAAAGCAATAACAAAGGCGACTGCCGAGCCCCGCCACTGCCCGGGGCAGGTGCCGCCAGGGGTTCGGGGGATGTCCGTCGCCCCGCTCCCGCCCTCTCAGTCCCCCCGCCCACACCTACCTGCACCGATGGCCTCGGCCGCCGTTCCGGTGCCGCTGCGGCGCCCCCGCCCCCTCCCACCGCNGGGGGGAAGAAAAGGGGAGAGGCGGCGCGGCGTACCCCACGTGACCAGGCGTGTCACACTCCGCAGCCATCTTGGAGGCGCGGGGCCGGGCCGCCACGCGGGGCAAAGCCGCCGCCTCCTCCTCCCCCCCGGGCGGTGTCCTAGCAACGGTCTCCACGGAGAGGGGGCCCCTGGCAACGGGGCCTGGCCTGGGCCGGCCCAGTTGGACCGAGACTCTCCCTCCGACACCGCAGACGGGAGCACCGGTCACCGTCTGGTTCGCCGCCCTCGAGGGGCCCAAGCCCGGTACCGGACGCACTTCCTCACCCCGCCGCGACCGGACATCACGGCTCCGCGGGGCCAGGCTGAGGTGGCACCTTACCCAGGCCCCAGTCCATCGGGCTGGCAGCTCCGTGAGCCTGTGGACCGCGGCGACCAGCAATGGGAACAGCAGCACCGTGAGCCCGGGCGTTCCCAGACAGCCCATGCCATACCACCATGCTCCTGCTGCCAAGTGGACAGAAAAGGCCGGGCAAGGGGGAAGGTGAAGGCAGGAGGTCGGCCTCTCAACACTCTCTGGTACTAGGACAGGAGGATGGGAAAGCTGCTCCCCTCCTGCTCAGCGCATGGAGCCATCACCTGCACTGACAGCATGCCAGGCACACACAGCTCTCCCACGGCATGTCCACCCAGCTTAAATTTCTGGGCACCAGAAAAGCCCTTTTGCTTCTGAAAACCATCCTGCTCTCTCCCCTCGATTAAACAAGGGGCAAAAAGTCATTGGAGCATTTCTTGCACATCTGCAGGTCAGCTGAGCAAGTCACCTGGCTGATTCTGGGAGCTTCACATGAAGAGGCTGTGCCACAAGCTCCCTTCATGCCCTCAGCAGCATCGCTCCAAGCCAATCAGACCCCTGCACTCAGGAGAGTGCATCACAGCAGCTCTGCTTAAAGCCAGATGCTGAATCCAAGCCAAACTTCTCCAGGTTACCACACACACTTAGAAACTCACAGGTAGGCGAGTGAGCCAGCCACCAGATCTGATGTAATGCCTATAAACCAGCCCTCCCCTGACAGCTGGGCTGTAAAGTGCTAAAACCCAAAAGGGAGCTAATTAATTTGTAGCATCACCCCTTTTAAAGAAAACCTCAGATCGGTGGCCACAATTTAATGATTCAATAGGAACGTCACTGCAGTGAGCAGTCAAGATTCCATTTTGCCCCAGCCCAGCCCCATGCCCATTTCCCTCCAGGCCCCTCTCAAGGCCAGCTTGCCAGCTCTCACTTCTTCGCCCAGAAGGGGTCACAGGAGGAACCACATTAGCTTTAAGGATCCCCTGGGACATGGAGAATCCCAAAGCAAGCTCCCTCTGCCACAACTGTCAACAGCACCAGAGCTAACTGCTTCTGTTCCCGTAGTAGGGGACACACAAGACAGAAGTGGTACAGCAGGGCATGGGGGCAGAACTGTGATGGGGTCAGGCCTATGTTCTCAGACAAGCACCCCAGGAGAAAACAGCCAAAGGACTGAATCATGAGCCCAGACCTTAACAATTACCCTGAACATCTGCTCCACTACAGCCTTTCCATTTCAAGAGCTGGGGACTAGAGGAAAGGGGGGAAACAGCACTCTGCACTTTGACCTTGCCATTGTTTGTGGGCAGAAGCAGTATAGCACCTTTTCAAGGCTGCCAGGACAAGGTCTGATGCTGGGCAGAGCACCAGCAGCAGGCAGAGGTCACAGATGGTGTATATCTGTGCAGACACTCCCTCCCAACCCACTCCAGTGTCACCAGCTCCCTTGGAGCCAGCAGCTATCGATGTGCGACAACACTGGGATAAGCCACCAATGGAGCAAAACTCACTGTTGAGGCACTGCTTGTGCACCCTGCCCAGCCAGGCTGGATGGTTCCTGTGGCATAGCTGGGTCCAGCCACGTGGTGTTCAACCATGCCGAGCCTGCCCAGCCACCTCCCACAAGAACAGAGCACGACATATCCATCTGCAGGGTTAGAATGTGTGGAAGCAGCTTAGCCCACACCTGCCGTGCACCGTCTCATAAACAGCCATGCACACACAGCCACCAACATGACGCTCCCCAGGTCCAGAAGCCCTGCCTGGAAAAGCCACGTGAGGAGCCCAGGCAACACTCCTCAGCTGCTACAGCCACAGACAGCAGCACTGGTCAGTACTTCTGGGCCAGGACAAGGAGTCCCCAGTCCAGCCAACTGAGCTCTGTGACACCCCAGCTGAGCAGGATCCTCACTTCAGGCAGCAGCCTTAGAAAGTTCTCTACCTGCAGGGGTTGCTTGAGCTGAACCCGGCTGCTCTGCAGCAAACCGGCAGCCCATGCTTTCCCTTGCGAGAGCCAGGAGCCAGCAGAGCCAAAGCCTCCCCAAGCCCAGGCTCTCCAAGACACCATCTGCTGCCACAGACGTGTCCTCCCCTGCCCCATATATAGGTCAGGTCTGTCACAGGATTAGCCAGGGAAGATTCAAGTGGTGTGAGCATGTCTCCCACTAGCAGTATGCTCTGCCCCATCCTCTCCCCAACACCCAGCATGTCAGTGGCTCACCTCCACACTCCCTGGCCTCTCCTCCAAGTCCAGGGAAAGGAAGATGCCCTGTATCCTTCTCTCCCCTCCCTAGTGCCTGGAAAACAGGTGGGAATAAACCAGCACCCCAAGAGCCCAGAAGCTCCTAGGCTGCAGAGGGGGACAGCAGGAGTGTCGCAACCCAGGGCCTGACATTAGCACCAGGGTACATGGGACACCCCAGTACCAGCAGCTACCACGGGGTGAAGCGCTTCTCTGAGACAGAAGGATGAGGGGCTTCCTCCCCACTCCACACAGCTCGGTGGAGCCGAGTTGGCTGGCAGCGAAGGCAGGACGCCTCTGCTGTGATCACACGACACCCACTTACACCCCCAGACTGACAGCACTCCCATCAAACGCCTCCAGCCACACACACGTGGAGGATGCTGACATGAGGAACAAGTAGCTGCACAAGCAGCGGAACTGATAACACCCGGTTTCCTGTCGATCTCTCCCACGTGGATTCTCTGATGTCTAATAGCAAGGCTGAGCTGCACTGCAGAGGGAGAACTAGCAGCATCTTCCTCCCCAAGAGCCAGAGTCTGTAGCAAGCCAAGACCATTGAGACAGCTACCACACCTGACACCTACCACAACTGACACCATCCAGCAAGTTCAAAGTGGAGAGGAGAGACTTGCAAATAAACAGTAAGCTTGCAAAAGCCTTCATTTCCTCAGGACAGGGTAAATAATGTACAGAGATATCCTCACCTTCCTTTGTTTGCCCTAGAAACACCGGCACGACCTGAATAGCACAACTAGAAGGCTGCTGGTGCAGCAGCTGGGTCCAGTTTGGGTACCTCAATGGCTCAGTGGCATCAAGAAATGGGTCATGTCCTTTGCTCCCTAGGTGGACTCTTCTCCCACAGACACAAGCACACTGAACCATGCTCAACTCTCTCTGTCCCGGCATCCTGCAGCAGCTGGTTTCACAGCTCAGTTGCTGTGGGGGGAGAAGAGCAAATGCCACCACATCTATCCCCAACCTGCTGTCTGGGAAGCCTGCAAAGTCCTCCCCTTCCTTCCTACCAGGAGACACCAACGGTTCGTGACTCCGTACTCCGCCACCCTTCATGTTTTAGTTCTCCTTTCAGACAGCTCTTTCCTAAAACAGACCTAATGTTTCCTCAGGTAGACTCAGCCCAGGGAGCAGGGATTCAGCTCCCATCCCCAAACAGCATCCCTGGGAGTTCCCAGCTCATCTGCCACCTCTCCACAAGCATCCCTCAAGTCCAGCCTACTGTGCTGTGGACAGTGTTAACGGCATCTGCCAAACAAGCGGCCAAGGGCCGGAGAGGCTGGGGTAGAGACACCTTCCCCACTGCTCCTCTGGGTGGGGTCAGACAGAGCAGCAGCATCTGGTGGTGTGGCTCGAGTGAAAGGATACAGCCAGAGCCAGAACCTGGTGGATGGCAAAGAGCAATTTTATTACCACTCAGCAGAAAGAGGCATCTCTTGAAAGCGCTAGTGACAGTCAGGAAGTTGGGCTGGGTGTTTTCTTTTGCATTTTAAGAAGCCTGCAGGAACACCAACAACCCGCAAAGATCATCTCCAGAAAGAAGCGCAAAGAAATTCATTATTTTCAGCAAGCATTTACCCTCTTTTGTCCTTGATTTACAATTTGCCAAGAGGCTGCTTGTTAGATACAGAGAAACATGCAGTAGCCACTGCCTTAAATGCGAAGGATGCTTGCTGCACTACCTTCCCAGTACATCACTCACAGAGAACCCCACACCAGTGCCTAGGGATGGTTTTAAGAGCAAAAACATGACTTCCAAGCTGACAGCCCCTGTGCACAAAGCGCGACTGTGCAGTGACAACAGAGCACCCTGGGGCACAGGAGCCAGCTGACCTCTGCTACAGCTCTTGCCGATGGATTTTTTTATTGTTCACCACTTTCCCAAAGCACAGGCACGGAGAGAAAAGCAACTAAGACACGACACTTGGCTCAAAATTAAATGCATCGAGGAAGCCCCACCAGCACAGCAGGAAAAAGAGAACCTGCTGGAGGGGACTGTGGCCCAGCACTGCCAGGCTGGGGAGAGGAAGGACCAAAGCATGGGCCCTTGCTCCCTGGAGACAGCGGCAAGAGGTGCTGGGTCACCACAACACTGGCTCACCAGAGAGGAAGCAGCTCCTAACACACAGCATCGCAAGCCAGTCTGCTGCTCTGCATGGTCGAGCTGAAATCCCTTATCCCGCTTCCCAGGGTAACCAAGGGAAAGCCCACAGCTGCTACACAACCAGCAAGGCCAGGTCTCCACAGACTAGGATGCAGCTGGAAAACAGCATTCCCAAGGTCTGTCACAAGCACTGCTTGCTAGAGACACTGCTCACCTCACCCTCTGCCATGCACGCAGTAAAGCCAGGGACCCTCCCCAAACCACCCTGCTCCAGAAAACTCAGACATGCTGTACCGCACACAGGCCCCTCATGGGCTGCTCACACCCTCCAGGAAACGGCTCTTGCCCTGAAAGGCTGAGGTCTTGGCAGGTACAAGGGTGACGGAAAAGATAAACACCCTGGGGTGGCTCTGCTTCCTGGAGAGTTCGCAGACTTGTCATCTTCCACCACGCTTTGAGCAGACAGCACGTATCTATGCTGCTCCCCTCCAGAACTGACCTGTCCCAGGGAGCCACACAGCATCTTTGCACAGCTCCATGACCACAGGGCTTGAGGCGTGGCTCACCTGACTTCCAGCCACACCAATGTCAGAGTCTCTCTCGGAGGGCTCCCCAGAACCAGGAGCATCTGGACACATCAGACTAGCACCCTATATACAGGCTATGCATGCCCAGTGGGAACACAAACCCCTGGCCAACCATTCACCTACACAGGAAAAGTGACAAACCATGTTTCTCCAGCTCACCAAGGGTTGATGCCATACATCAGCTCCTCAATTCAGAGATGAAAAACCAAAATTATCCAAAAGCTTCAAGCTTTTCTGCCGAAAACCAGCACCACACAGCTCACCACCAGCTACCCAGCCACCACGTCCCCTGTGCCCCACAGCCAGCCTCATGTGATGGTGAAGTGGATGCACACAGTAGGAGTGGCTGTAGTGACAGCATTACAGCTTGTGTCCAACACACAGCTAAGCCCAGCAAATCCCAGCGCTCTGCAGCTCTCATTTACAAACCCCACACGCTCTGCACAGGTACACAGGCTTCAGTGAGAGCTCAGTGCCTGTGGCCCCAGGGAAACAACACCTTGAGGGAGACAGCGCAGCAAGCATGGGGCTCCTTATTTCCACTAGTAGGAGGACAGTCCTACACCAAGCCCGAGGAACAAGAAGAGCTCTTCTTATGCCAAACCTTGTTTATGCTGGGAGCCCACCTACCCAAGGCCAGCCCTGCTTCTATTTCAGTGAATACTCCCACCAGGGAATCAGGGACAGCTGGCCGGACAAGCAGGACTTCACCTCATCCTGCTCTGCTCCAAGCAGCTTCACTCCATGCCATTGTCCTGGGATGGCAGGACTTCACCAGCTCTGCACACACCTGAAAGAAGTGCTGCAAGCTGAAGCCCAGGCCCTACCTGCTGGCTATTATTTCATTTCTCTAACAGGTCCATAAAACAGGGATAATTAAATCTCCCCTAAACTCTCTTCCATTTAAAATAAAAATCTATAGTCCCTATTTCATTAGCTGGCTCTGGGTTTTACAGCTTGATCAATTCCCCTCGCAGAGCCCTAGTCCCAGGCAGGCAGATACAAACACACAGCTGGCAGCTTCCACGGTGCAAATCAATGGGGATTCGCGAAGTCTGTTCTCCCTGTTCTTTGTTCCTCACTCACCAAAGGGGAGCCACATGGCACGGCAGGTATGGACAGCATGTTTCACCACATAAGGGAACGTATTGCCACACATAGCCCAAGAGGTCAGATTTAGCACCTGCAAGAGCAGAGGCAGCAGCAATGAACCCCCTCCAGTGAAGGAAGAGATCAGCATAGGGCCCCAGAACCGCAGACATCACCCTAAAGACAAGGCAGCCCAGCAGACAGGCGGGGTGATGCTTCTCCACTTGCTCCAAGGTGAAGAGGGACAAAGATCAGCTCTCACAGCCAATGGATGGAGACAGAGCCCTCTGCAAGCACCAAATGGGAAGCAAGAGCAGCCACTACCACTCTGAGCTCCCCATGCACAAAGCAGAAGAGAGACGGAAGAGACTCATCAAAGAGACCCAAGCACACAGGCTCACCGTTTTCTGCCCTTCCTGCTGCTCAGCTGCTGCCCTTCCCCCTGCCAGCATGCCAGGCCGGTGGCTGGAGCAGACAGGTCTTCACATGGCTCTAGCAAGCCCTACAAGCCTCCCCCTCCACTGCAGTGGGGAGCTACCAGCTCCTTGCAGCAGACAGAGGGACCTCAGCAACAGCAACAGCCACATAGACAGCAGATGAGCAGAGCACTGCCCATGGAGGAGAGATGGCACCCCGGGCCAGCACCCAGGTGCCACCCAGCACCCATCGCACCATCTCCCTATGCTACAGACACACATCCCTCCCTCCCACCTTTGCTCAGCCAGAAGGCAGCAAGATGACACAGTCTCCATCCTGCCAGTGCCACGGTACACCACAAAGGCAGCCCTGGCCCCAGCAAGCTCCGCCTGGCTGCACTATGCTGGTGACATACATACTACACCACCTAGACCTGAACTCCAATCTCTGGCAACCCACCTGTGGGCAGGCCAGCACTCTGGTACCTGCCAGGGGACATCAGGGCAGGTCGCTGGGACACAGGAGTAGCTACATGTCACAGTGCCCGGCTCCAAGCAAGGCTGGGGGGAGAATAAAGCCCCACGACAACTTGTTGTTTGTAGGACTGTGTACAGAGAGGGTGACACCAGAGCCTCCCAAACACGCCCAGATGGCTCCTGCCTCACATCCCACACCACACCTGCCCCGGCTCTGCTGGCACCGCTACCTAAGTGGAGAGGTGGAGGGGCCACAGTCCACCTGCTAAGCCAAACCCACCACCTGAAGGGGGAGTGACACCACAGTGTGGCTCCCAGCCACCTGGGCAGCCTCAAAGCAAACACCCAAAGGTGACAAACAAAGGCACACAGCAGGCATTCCGCATTAGCAGTATTTTTAGACACCGCTATGGAGCCAGCCTTATTATTTTCATTGCAACGTGCATAATTACCCACCATGCACCGCAGTGACATCAGACGCAGCCTGTTCCCCTCTGACAGCCAGCAAGGCCAGTGCCCGCTCCTCCTCCCAGGGCTCCCAGCCTCGGGACCAACATGCCCCACCCCCGCCCAGGCTCTTCCATCCTGGGCTCTATCCCCAAGGTATCTATCCTGGGCGCTATCCCCAGGGCAGGATCCCACCACTGCAATATGAGGGTCTGGGGGTCCCGGAGGGTCAGAGTCAGCAGCAAAGCAGAAATGGGTGCAGGTGGTAGAGGGACCAAGCAACGCAGTGACACAGACATCGAGGAGGCAAGCACGGGGACAAGCTCCGGAGCTGCAGACTTGCATGGCCAGCTATGCCTGAGCACGGGGCCAGCAGAGAGCTTGCGGCCGAGATGCAAATACCACTCGTGGGATGCAGGGAAGTCCCCACATGGAGACAGAGCAACCACCTGGCCACAGGCTCAGCTCCTGCCTAGGAGAGCCAGCCCTGGAGCACATCTCAGCTGCCTACAGGCCGGTCAGAGATGAGGCCGACACCTCCGTGGGACAGGGCTGCCACGGGTCCCCCGGACAGCCCGCACACACACCACAGGGTCAAGTGGCACGGCCTGTCCCACGGGTGCCACCACCCTGTCATTTCGGGCTTATTTGTTTCCTACCCCTTCCCTATGTACAACTTTTCCCGCTTCGCGTCCCATCCTCTTTCACACGTCCCGACCCCAGCCCTGTTTACCGACCACGGCCCAGGAACACCGGCAGCGACCGGGGCATCCAGAGAGTCAGGGTCATGGAAATGGCCTCGGCAGAAGCCAGCGACTCACGCCCGGCAGGGGACGCGGGAGCCCCCCGAGAAGGGGCTACGAAGGGGGCAGGTCCCGCTCTGCCGGCGAAGCCCCGAGGGGTGGCACAGCTCCGGCCTCACCGCCTTCCCCGGTTCCCCAAGCAGCCACTCCCCTCATCCCAAGGGGCTCCCCGAGAACCGGGGGCTTCAACGACTGGCGTGCAGCTGCAGATGCACCGGGTTCTGCTGCCCTTCGCGGCCCCCTCTCCCGAACGCCGGTTCCTCGTACAGCCACCCCGCAGCGCACTGGGGCGAGCGCCGGGCCCCGCCTCCTTCGACCATCCGCCCCTTCCGAGCCACCGCGCACCGGGTCCGGCCCGGCCGCCCCCCGCCGCGCACCAGGCCCCGCTCACTCCTTCATCCGTCGTACCAGGTTTCGCTGGCCTGCGCATCCGCCCCCCTCACACCGGGCCCTGCCTGCCGCCCTCACCGGTGCACCGGGGCCGGCCTCCCCACCCCGCTGAACCCGCTCTTCCTACCTCCTTTCCTAAGCCCCTGGCCCTGCCCTTCGCCTTTCACTGATGCACTTGGCCCGGCCCCCCGCGGCCCGGGCCTGCAACCACTGCCGCCGCGCCCCGTACCTACCAGAGGCGCGCCTCCGGCGCTCGTGGGCCACTCGGTGCCTGCCCTGGCCCTGCCCGCCGCTCAGCCCGCTCGCATGGCGCAGCGGCCGGGCCCGCCGGACTCCGTGTCCGCCCCGGTGCCGGTGCCGCTGCCGCTCCCGCTCCGGCCTCGGCCCGGCCTCAGCCCCGCCTCATGGCGCCCCCGTGCCCGCCACGCCGATGGAAGCAGCCGCACCGTCCTCCCACCCCCCGCGCCGCGCTGATGGAAGCGTCCGCCTCCCCTCCCGCCGTACTGCGCCCAAGAGCGGCGCCATCAAAAACATCGCGCGGCCGAACGCTCCGGCCGTAATGCTCCGAGTGGCAGCGAACACCCCACCGGTCTGGAGGTGCGCTGGGAAGATGTGCCGGGCCAGCGCTTGGGAGGTGTGGGTGTGTCCCGGGACATCCAGAGGCAGTTTGCAGGGAAATGTCCAGCATCAGCCCCGGGAGGCTCAGGAGGTTCATCTTAGGCCAGCCCTGGGGGACTCCAGGGGTACCCGCAGGCAGCCCATAGCGCCTGTGGGGGTCTCCAGCGGCAGCCTTCGAAGAGGCTGGGGAAATTCTGGACAAGCCCTAGAGGGCTGGGATGGGGTTTCCAGGCTGGCCCCCTGTAGCTGCTTGTCTGAGCCTCCATGACCCAGGTGTGGGGTGAGATGGAAACCT
Organism: Galbula dea; assembly: GCA_013399015.1. Classification (NCBI taxonomy): domain Eukaryota; kingdom Metazoa; phylum Chordata; class Aves; order Piciformes; family Galbulidae; genus Galbula; species Galbula dea. The sequence goes on along the minus strand of VWZX01004555.1, from coordinate 3,768,660 downwards.
TGGAGAAGGCTGGGTGTCTGGGGAACACCAGAGCTTCCCAGGTATCCAGACCCCATGGGTTCCCAAAGGAATAGGAGGGAAGGGGCCCAGCACCACAGAGGTGGGGGTCCCACCAAGCCCAGGCCTGGCCATGCTCCACCACCATCTCCCAACCCTCTTCTGCCTGAGCAGAGCTGCACAATCCACCCTTGTCCCCAACAGGTCTGAAGTAGGTCAGGGAGGCTGGACTGAGCCCCTGGGGTGGGGAGTGAGTGGCAAGGGGATACAGAGGGCCCCAAGCACCAGCCCCAATAGCCACACGACTGGGTTGGTGCCCACTCCCTGTCCTGGTGGGACCCAGTGTCCCCAGACCAGGGATGAGAGAGGCATTTCCTCATCCCCTCTCTAGTCCCCTGGGATGATTCCGGATCTCTCTCTCTCTGTATCTTCACAGGCTCTGCATTCCTCCTGGGAGCCTCAGTCCCAGGGGTGCAGGTTGGGGCATATGAATCCTGGGGAACAGCACTCATTGTGGGGACTTGGGGGGCTGAGGCCACAGACCAAGCATGGGACTGGGCTGGGTGGGATCTCGAGGATGAGCACAAGGAATGAGGAAGATGAGAGAGTCATTTGCCACCCCTTAATTGCAGTTAATAATTGATGAACATGTTTATTGCAGGAGGCAAAGGTCTCTGGCAGCGTCAGGGTGCAAGCGCACGGCAGCCGGCCCAGCAGCATCCCCAGCGGCGCTGCCACAGGTAAGGGACGTCAGCCCCTGTCCTGGCCTCTACAGGCACCGTGGTCCATCACAGGGGGAGGCAGGGTTGTGCACTGGCTGTGGGGCTGCCCACAGGCCATGACACGAAGAGGGGAACATCATAATGGTGTCACAGATTAGTCTTGAGCTTCGAACACTGCTTGGGATGGCCCCATTGACCCCAAGAGATGGAGCCTCCAGCCATGCGCAGGAGAGGCTTTTTGAATCCCCAAGCACCCCTATGGTCTCCAGCATCTGGAGGTCAACGCTTTCCCCCATGCCATGTCCCCAGGGAGCCTGTGATCAGGGGTGTGGCATGGACCCTAGTACTTGCTCACCAGTCCAGCTCAACAAAGGCGATTGTCCCCACCAGAGTCTATCCTGCCTCATGGGCTGCTCCCCAGGAAGGCTTTGGGGTATGTGGTAGGAGCAGGCAGCTGTAAGCCCCAGGCGCTTCATCTCTGCTGTGTACCCACAGGCTCACTGCCAGGATGGCATGGCACTTGGTGGTGCTGGTGTCCTTTCTCCTGAAGGCAGGTGAGGACTTTGCTTGGTGGCTGTCACGTGTGGGTGGGAGGCATTGGAGGTGCTTTCAGACCCAACACTCGTTCCAAATTCCCTAAGGGCAGCTGGGACCCCCAAAAAAGCTGCCCACCCTGTTGGTACCTTGGAGACCCAATGGCAACCTTGCTGCCACCCCAGGGCAAGGCAAAGTGGGCAGTGAGCTGGGCAGTGGGGAGAGCATACAGCATGGGTGCTGCAGCTGGAAGTCAAGAGTGGCCTAGAGGTAGGAGGTGTGGGATGAGTACAGGTGCAGGGAGAAGGCAGAGTTGGGCACAGAGGTGGTCCTCAGCACGCCTTCTCCTTGTAGTTTCAGGCAACACAGCCCCCTTCTTCAACTTGACCATTGTCTACGTGCCTGAGGACCTGGAGCTAGGTGAGTGGGGCAGCCTTGGGGAAGCCCCAGGGTGCAAGAGGAGGAGCAGAGGGGGGTCCTTGGCAGGGGCTGATGCTGTCTGTGTCCCCAGGCCATCAAGCTTTCCAGCTGACAGCTACTGACATAGATGGAGACCCACTCACCTACAGCATCAGTGGGCTGGATGCCTTCTACTTCTCTGTCGATACCCACACGGGCAATGTGACACTGAGGAACTCCCTGGACCGTGAGGTGAGGACAGAACCAGAACAGACATTCCTGCCTGAGCTGGGGAGTCTGGAATGAGGGAAATAGAGGCCAGTGCCCTGAGTCTTGTGGGACAGCTACTCATAACAGTAATGTGGGTCACTGCCCAGCCCCAAAGCCCAGCTCAGGTGGGGAGAACCGTCTGGGAGGAGCATCCCCCCCAGGGGTGGTGGGTACTGGGGCTCAGCCATCCAAAGGTCGAGTTCTGTCTGGCCCTGACCAAGCCCTGTCTTGTGGCCCTCCAGTTCAAGGCCAAGCTCACCATCACCATCAGCGTGTACGATGGGAAGAACGACGCGGTGAGTGCCGGGATGTGGGCTGGGTGATTGCAGCAGATGCTAGGGGAGGGGAGCAGGGTCTCAACAGGGCCATGGATGAGGCTTAGTGGGGAAGGGGACTGGAGATGGGCTTTGCCCAGGGACAAGTGATGTTATCTGGCTTTGAAGTGCAGAGTGCAGGAACTGCACCCAGCTCTGCTGGCCACCTTTGCCCACGCTGATACCACATGCTCCCTGACACCTGGTAGGTCTCCAGAAAACTCGTGATCATCGTGGAGGATCGTAATGACAATGCCCCAGTCTTCCAGAATCTACCGTATGAAGAGACCATCCCTGAGGTACCTCCCTAGGATCTTCTGGCCCCTACAGGTGGCAGGGCAGGGGCACTGTGTGGCACCTATAGCATAGCTGTGCTGTCAGCAAGACAACAGTGTGCCAGGAATGGGATGACCCCACGTCTGAGTGTGCAGTGACAGTGTGTCTGGGTTGATGGTACAGCTGGCACAGCTGACCTGGGAGTGCCACATGCAGGAGCAGTTCCCAGCAGGCGTCTCTGTGCAAGTTCAAGGCACTGGCTTGTGTTTGGGACTCTGCCCTTGTGATGAGCTTCTGATCAGGGAGTGCCCAAGCCCTGGCTAGGGTGAGGCCAGATCAGGGTGAAGATAGGGTGTGGGGCTGTGCCTGACCCTCCTCTTGCAGCCCCAGGGCTGGGGTATAGGCCTCTGCTTCCAGGGAACCCTGGGGAGTGTGGCACAGGGGATCTGGCATCTGCCTGGCATGAACAATGGCAGCAGCTCATCTGTGCATGGCCCAGAGCCCTGAGCAGTCCCTGGATCCTGTGGGGCTACAGCAGACCAGAGCAGGGCTGGTGGGGGCCAGGCCCACGACCATCCTCCTGCTCTACTGAGCAATGCTGCCTCTCTGTGTGCCCAGAACATGACAATCGGCAGTGTCATCTGCAACGTGTTTGCCAAGGATAGTGATACTGGGAACGCCTCCAAAGTCAGCTACGGAATCGAGGAGGTGAGCACAGAGCCTTGCAGCATGAGGCATGCCATACTGAAAACTGAACCCTGAGCCACTCTTATGGGGCAGAAAGTCCTGGGGCACCTGGCTAGGGACAGCTCAATGGCTCTTGGGGAATAGGGGTATGTGTTGGGTCAGGAGGGCTGTCTATACACCTGTTGGGCAATGGGTGCAAGGTGCTGAACAGCTGCAAGCTCGGGAGGATCCAGGTGGTCAGGGTCCCCACAGCCCATGGGCCAAGCCTGGCAGAAGGATGGGACTTCAGGCCCTGTCTCTGCTGGAGCACCTCCCATCCCTGCCTTAGTGGCATAGGTTGATGTTGCCTACTCAGGTGATCCCAGACAACATGAAGAATCACTGGCTGTTCTACATCCTGCCCAATGGGAGTGTGGTGCTCAATGGCTCGCTGGACTATGCCAAGAACACATTCTACCAACTCAGGATCCTTGCCAAGGTAGGGGACAGACAGGCTAGAGGTGCAAGTCTGCCAGGTAAGGAGGCCATGGGACTAATGGGTGCTCTGCTTCCCAGGATGGTGGGGGATGGCTGCAAAACAATTTCATCATCATGAATAGCTCGGCCTACGTGTCCTTGACCATCCGTGACCTGCCCAATCTGGACCCACGGTTCCTCAAAGAGTCCTACTCTGGCTCTGTGCCTGAGAACTGTGACATAGTAAGGACTCCACCTGCCCCGGCAGCATGTCCCTACCCTTGGGCTTCTGTGATGTATCTGATGACCTGCAGTGTCTGGGCAAACAGGCATGGGGGAATCTGGAGAAGTAATAGATCCTGTCCTGATGACTATGTCCCCACAGGGCACCACTGTGCTGACCGTCACTGCCATAGACAGAGACACAGGGGTGAATGATGAAATCTCTTACAACATCACCAGTGAGTGATGGGGCAGGGTGAGATGAGCAGGGAGGGCAGACAGCAAGGGGCACTATGGGGACTGGTTCTGGGCTCCTGAGGACTGTCAGCCTGCCCTGCTGGCAGAGAAAAGGGCAGGCCTTTGTTTCCTGGTGGCTGCAGTTGATTCCTGCTGTGCCCTTACTCTAGATGCCAGCATACCCTTTGCTATCAATGCTGTGACGGGCTCCATCACTGTGAGTGGGCCCCTGGACCGTGAGCAGCTGCCAAGTGAGGAGGTGCTGCTGGAAGTCACGGTGAGTGGAAGACAACAAGGGGAACCCCATCCTTTTCCTCTCCTTGGACTTCTCCAACCTGATCTCTCCTCATGCCCAGGCACGTGAAAAGAACCTGAACATCAACAACAATGTGGCAGAGACCAGCACCCTGGTGACAGTTTTGGTGACTGATGTCAATGACAACAAGCCCCAGTTCTACCACTGCTCCCTCCCCAGCTGCAACTTCTCCACTGATGCTCAGAACAGCTTCAGGGGCAACATCATAGAGCACTCCTCCTCCAGCCTGCCTGTGTCCAACCTCAGCATCGTTTCCCACGACGCAGACAAGGTTGGAGTCTGCTCAGGGGGCTAGCACATGGTGCAGCTGTCTGTCCTTGCTACACCCTTACCCCTCTGTGTCTCTCCCTGGCAGGGCATCAACAGCAGTTATGAGCTGCACCTGCAGGGTCCGAATGCCAGTGCCTTCGCTGTCTCCCCCACAAAGATCATAGGCACAGGGGAGGTCCAGCTCCTGGTGCAAAACACATCTGCTGTGGACTATGAGATAAGCCATGTCATGGTGGTACAGGTGGGACCTGTAGAGCTGGCATGCTGTGGGGACAGTTCCTGCTCCCTGCATATGCTAGGGTACAGAGGGGACACAGCCCTTCTCCTGCAGGGCTCAAAAGCCAAAGCTCTGCCCTGGACTGAAGTGTGACAAGTCTCTTTCTTAGGTTTGGGGACCCATGTGAGACACTGTCCCTTTCTCTGGCCTACAGATCATTGCTAATGATACAGGGAACCCCACAAACTGCTGCTCCGTGGCCACTGTGACCATCGACCTCATTGACAGCAATGACCACATCCCTGAGTTTCCCCAGAGCACCTACAACCTGAGTGTAATGGAGAATAGCCCTGATGGCACCATCATCTCCCCAAACATCACGGTAAGGCACTGGGCAAGGAGCAGACACAGCTTACATCCCCCATTCAGGGCACTGGGCACACCTGGCACTGCCAGTGCAGCTTGTGTTGAGGGCACTGGTGTCTCCATGCACACAGGAAGGAGACGGTGCCAGCAAGAACACAGAGTGTGGAACCCTGTGCCCATCAGGGCCATATTTTTGGAGTTCTCACTGCCAGCGTCCAGTGTCCCAGACTCATCAGTGCTCTAGGGGCTGTGGCAGACTGATCAGATGCTTACATCTCTCTTTTAGGCCTATGATCCAGACAGCGGTGTCCTGGGCCAGATCACCTACCAGCTGCTCCCAGAGAACATGTATGTAGGGGCATGGCCAGCTGCAATTGGGGCATCATCCTAGTTAGGGGGCTCCAGGCCTGGGCCCCGGTAATGGCTCTGCTCTGTGTGCCATAGCCGTAATGTCTTCATGGTAAATGCCACAACTGGAGCAGTGCTGGTGCAGAACGGGAGCTTATTGGACCGGGAGACTCGCTCTATCTACTATGCCAACCTCCAGGCCAAGGATGGGGGCAACCTGGTGGGCACCACGGTGCTGGAGATCACCGTGCTGGATGTTAATGACATGGCACCTATCGTCACTGGCTCCTACTTCATCTCGGTAGAAGAGGGGCATAATGTCAGTACACAGATCCAGGTATGCACTGATAGAGGTGGAAGGGACTATGGGTGGCTGTCAGAGAGGAGCAGAAACTGTCCCTGAAGTGCTGGACAACCCCATTCCACCCTCTGACTTTTTCAGGCCATTGACAATGATGAGCCTGGCAACCCCAACAGCAAATTGGGCTTCAAGATCTTGCCAGGACTGTTTAGCAACAACTTCAGCATCAACGCAGACACAGGTGAGATGCACAGCAAAGAGCCGCTGGACCGTGAGGCCTTGGAAGATGAGCGGGGACAGATGGTGGTGACGGTGGAAGTGTATGACCACGGCGTGCCACCATGCAGCACCTTAGCGAATGTCACCATCACTGTGGGGGTGAGACCTGGGCACAAGCACCAACATGGTGGGGCAGGCCAGGACTTGGAGCTGGGACAGATGGGCAGGGAGGGAACAAGGGATTCCTGGCCATAGCAGGTGCACCATGTCCTCAGGCTCTCTGTTGGGGCAGAGGGAATAGTTGATACAGGAAGGGAGGAGAGGGCTTGTGTGCCTCCTGCCTGTGGCCAGGGAGGTGTCCACACTCCTGACCTCAGCCTGCTGCGGGGACCTTCTTTTCTGGAGCAATTACAACCATGGGCTTTGTCTTCTGCAGGATGTGAATGACAATGCACCTATTTTCCTCAACAAGTCCTATAATTTCTCGGTCTTTGAAGACTCTGCAGGTAGAAGTTGCATGGCCAGACTTCTGGTACCAGTGGGTGTCCTGGAATCATGGCCTGCTGGCCACTGAGTGTCCGTCTCCACCTACAGAGTCCCTCAAGGGTGCAGTGAATGCCACAGATGCTGACCGGACGGAGATCAATTACCGCATTTCCTTCCTACTTAAGTGGGGCAATGGCTCCAGCAACTTCTTGATCCGCTCATTCCGCCTCGGGCCAGGGCACTATGGTGGGCAGCTGTCCGTGGACCCAGCCGTGTCCCTGGACTATGATTCCCTGCAGCAGAAGTTCTTCTCCTTGGAGGTGCTCGCACAGAACACAGCCGCAGACACTGTAGGGGACACTGCCAGTGTCTTGGTGACAGTCCACATCCTAGACGTCAATGATGAGCCCCCCATCATCCTGCCTGACTTGCTGGAGGATGTGGAAGTGAGCGAGAATGGCACACAGCAGGGTCTGGTCTGCAAGCTGGTTGCCTCCGACCCAGACACCAACCACTCGCTGGTCTTTGAGGAGCTGGGGGTTGCCTGCTTTAAGGGGGCGATCAGCGCTGGGGAGGTGTGCTGGGACTGGTTCATGCTGGCACCCAATGGCTCGGTGCTGGTGAACAGCTTAGACATTGACTATGAGCTGTGTGACAGGGTGGAGCTCATGTTGCGGGCTGAAGACTTGTACACTGAGAAGGGCAACCGCTACAGCCAGAACGGTACAGCACCCACTCCCCATTTCTTCCACTGCCACCAGATGCAGGAGAGGGTGGGACCTGTCTCTCCCACCTCCCAGGAGGAGCTGTGGGGAGCAGGACAGGAGCCAGGCAGTTTGTCAATGAAGAATACTCTCAGTTCCTTTGGTCCCTGCCACAGTGACCTGAGGCTGCTGGGAGGACAAGGCCCCTGGGAAAGAAAAGAAGGGTACTGCAGGGCTGCTCAGTTGGTGACCAGAGCTCTGCTTTTGGGGTATTTACAGAAACCCTGAGGATTCTCATCACTGATGTGAATGACAACGCACCAATCTTCCTGCCTATCCTGGAGACCTTTGGTGAGTGGCTGGGGCTGGTGCATCACGTGGGCTTCTTTTTGCACCCTTATGTGGTCTGCAAAGCTCCCCAGTGGTGGTGACCTTCCACAGCCAAGGAAGGGCCGTGAGATGTGCAGGAGCAAGGCTGGGGCTACTTGATACTTTCCATGAAGGCCATAGGGCCAAGGGCAGCAGAGGGACACTTGGAGCTCTGCTGAGCCCCAGGACTCTGCAGACATAGGGTATGCAGCAAGCCTGGCTGCACACCTGTGTGACCGTGCTGTCCATCTGTCTGTCTCCGGTAGTGGTTGTACCCGAAATCTCTCCTGTGGACCTGCAAGTGGCTACTGTGAAGGTCAGGAACTTCGCATGCTCTGTCAGTCTGTGGAGCTAGACTCATCCTCCCCTGCCATGGACAGGTAGTGGCTTTTCCCATCTGTGCTCCTTCTACGCTTTGTCCCTGCAGGCCACAGACGCTGACACGGAGAAAAAGGGAGCCATCACCTTCTCCATTGTCAGTGTGGTGCTCATAGAGGGCAATGGGGTCAGCCGGCCCTTTGAGAACCTCTTCAAGGTGGTGACAACATCTGAGCAGGAGAGCTACATTGGAAGCATCCAGTGAGGCCATGGGTCTGGGCCAGGGTGGGGAGAATGTGGCTTAGCCCCTGCCTGCTGCAAGGCAGGATGCAGGCAGGGCCAGCACAGGATGGCAAGGGGACAAAGCCGTCCTGGAGTCCAGCCCCGGAGGCAGAATGGAGCTTGGGGAGGTGATGCCCTCCCAGGATTGTCTCCTGGGATCACTGATGTCTTCACAGGGTTGCCAGCAGCCTCGATAGTTCGCTGAAGGGGCAGTACCAGGTGACAGTGGAGGCTCGGGATGGTGAAGCACCAGTGCACACAACACAGACTGTGCTGAATGTGAGTGGCACCCTTGTCCCCCTGTCGAGGGACACCCTGCTCCATGCCCAGTCCTGCTCACCCCTGCTCTCCCTGCACAGATCTTTGCAGTAGATCAGAGCTACCGTTTTCGCCTCCAGTTTGTTTCAACAGTGGATGAAGTTCAGAGTAACTCCGAAAGTATCAAAATGTAAGGGGTGGCAAGCTGAGGGGGAGGTGGGTATATATCTGTGCAGCAGAGGACACAAGCATGCGGGCCAGGACCCATGAGCAGAGTGGAGTAGCAGGACACCTGGCCCCGCCTCCCTCCATCCTTCCTGTTCCTAGGGCCCTGACCACAGCAACCAAGGCAGTGGTCTACGTGGCAGCAATCCGGCCCATGGAGGACATCCGTGCTTCCCAGTGAGTGGCCCCATGCAGGTGGTGGGGAAGGGGACATGGCAGTGGCTGAGGCAGGGAACCACGCCCTGCACCCCACTCACCCCCGCTCTTTGATCCTATAGGGTGGAAGCCAAGTCAGTGATGGAGGCATACTTTGTCTATAGCAATGGCACTGCCCTGGACATCAACCAGCTGACCGTGTGCGTGTTGGGGCAGGGACCACACAAGGGTACTGCCATGCACCCAGACCAGGCCAGCCACTCATACCTCCACTTTCCTTGGCAGGCTCATACAGTCTGACCCACAAGTCCTGGCTGAGCTGGTGAATCTGGGCCTGGCTGTCATTGTGAGTAGGGCTGGGCAACATACACAGAGAGGACACCAGCGCTGTGTGAGGGTGGGGGAGGGCTGTTGACTGGGGCTATACCCTCATCCCTGCTCTGTGCCAGGGTCCAGGGGAGGTGGTGAAGCCCACCAGGGAGACAGAGCTGATCGGCATCATCGCAGGTCTGGCAGCATTCCTGCTGGTCTTCATCCTCATCATGACCCTGGTCTTGGTTTTCACCACCAGAAGGTACTGCACTGCCCACAGTCCCTCCTGCTTCCCTCAACTGCCCCCACCCTCACCAGCACCCCCAGGATCATCCCTATCCTCTATCCCACTCCTGCTCACCGCATCCCATGACCATTTCACACCTACCCCTCTCACTCGCCCTGTCCCTGGGTTTTGCAGCTACAAGAGGAAGCTGAATGCTATGAAGGCTCTGAAGGTGGCCACGACGTTCAGCCCTGCCATGGCACAGCAGGGAGCTGGCATCCCTGGTACCAACCAGTACAATGCAGAGGGGTGAGTGGGAGGCTCCCCATGGCAGAAGGGGATCCCAGGCATGTCCCCAGACCTAGGTGCTGCAGGGCTCGCTGTNCAGGCTGACCCTACAGCCCCATCCGATGGTCACTCACCTACCACCCACCCCTGGCCAGGGCCAACCCCATGCTGAACCTCTCGCTGGATCCCTCCCATGACCTGGGCTTCCATGAGGACTCCAGCTCTGTAGGCAGGTGAGCTCTGTGGGCAGGTCCCACATTCCAGGGAGCCAACACCTGGTGTTCCCACTCCATCAGTGCCTGGGCTCTTTTCTAACTCCCACCCTCCACAGCATGAATTCCCTGGATGAAAACACAGTAAACGCACCTGGCGACAACAACGTCAAGGCCAAGGTGAGCATGCAAAATGCTGCTGGTGCCCAACAGGGTATCTTGCCACCACACCCCACATGCCCTCCTCTCTCCTGTGGTTCCTGGACCCCTCTTGGTCCTTCCTCTCCAACCCATCGACAGCCCCCAGCTCCTGGGAAGAATGGGAGTGTCCTTGTCCCCCACCTCTGTCCTCAACCCTTCTCACTACAGCTTCCTCCTCCAGCAGGGTGAAGCACAGCTGACAGACTATACAGATGAGGAGGTGCTGGTAGCCGCCCTGAACCTGGAGGAGCCCACCAAAACAGCATACATCAACACCACCTTCACCACGACGGACTTGTGAGCGGGTGTGCAAGGTGCAGCAGGGCCAGAGCAGGACTCAGGCAGCTGCTTTGGTGGTTGTGTTCAGTGGCTGGCAATAAATCTGTTCCACAGGGGTCACAGTGTCCTGTGGCCAGCTTGGGGTCACCTCTCCCAGCATGAGAGGCTGGTTTTGGGCCAGGCTGGTGCTGGAGGGGAGGCGAGTGCCACCATGGGGCTTGGCCTGGCTTCATAACTCCAGGACCCTTTCCTGGGCTGCCCCACTGTCCCATGGCCCCACTCAGCCCTGGGGGAGGGAGGTGCAGGCAGCCCCACACAGAGGTTTGTGCAAGGTTTTATTACCCAACATCCACATTGACAGATTGGTTCTCCCACCCAATTCTTCCCTCTTCCCCCCCCCCCCCACCAAAAAAAAAAAAAAATGAAGAAAGGAAAAAAATTAGGTGATGAAAGTGATGATGCCGCAGCGCTGGTATGCCGCAACTCAGCAGCATGGGACTGGAGGTGGTGGACAGCCCAGGGAGGGTAGCAGGGGGATGCCCCAAGGCTCCTGGTCTTCCCCGAGTGGCCGTGGCACTGCTCCTGCAGCCCAAGGCACTGAGCAGAACTAGCTCCGTGTGACTGCCGTGGTACACACCCTTCAGCTAGCCCTTCGAAGCCCCCCTTGGGGCAAGAGACAGCCCTGCAGGGCCAAACGAAGTCCAAGGGGCTTGAGGGGAGACAAGACTTGACTTAAAGAGAGGAAGCAGCTGCACTGCTGCCCCTGGCACCTCAAGCCCTTTTGCATCTCTGCCCAGAGAAGACAGTGCCACTCCCCAGGCACTCCCCATTTGCAGCCTCCTGCCCATCAGGCAGTGGGCACCGGCCTACCCTAACCCCCCCATTCACCGCGGCACTGCAGGGCTTGTCCTCTAAATGGGGCCAGGCTGAAGGGGCCAGGACCCATGTCTCAGCAGAATGCCACGGCACTGCCAGCCCCAGAGATGCTCATCCAGCCATGGGGATGCTTGGCCCCTGCACCCTTCACTCCTGATGCTCTCAAGCAGGGCGCAGGCAACACAGGAAAAATGTTTGAAAGGAGGGTCATGGACACGCAGCCCACAAGGGAGGTGTTGGATTCACGTAGGGTGCACACAGCTGAAAGTGTCTCTTAAAAAGCTCCAAAAATGCAAACACAATCCAATAAAAGCCCTCCCCCTGTAAAACCCCAGCTGTAAAAAGTGGCAGCACTTTGCAGCCACTGCAACTCCAGTTGCGATCAGAGGAGTGCAGCCAGCAAGGCCAGAGTGACCCACATAGGGACATACAGCCACGACCATGGCATGTGGGACCTCTCTGGCACCAGGCAGCTGGACAGGCTCAAAGGCAGGGTAGGCTTCAGCCACACTGCTAGCCAGGGCAAGGATGCGCTGTGGGCTCTGATGACTGCTCCCAGGAAGTCCCTGGGCAGGAGAAGCTGGGAGCAATGGGGACAGAATCTCCGAGTGCCTCCAGTCACAGCAACAAGTGGCCCTCCACCACATACATGGTTGGCCTTGTCTCTCCTATTTGAGGTCTGTCCTGGTGCCCCATGTGGCCATGTCCAACCAGCTCTGGGGCACCCATGGCACAGCAGTGGGGCAGGGAGTACAGCGCTGTGGTGAGCTGAGCTGAACGTCCCTGCTCCGGGCAGCCACAGGGACCCATGTGTGCACAGCCATGGACTAGCTGGAGTGTGGCTGAGCCCTGGGCAAGTGAAGCAGTGGCACAGTGATGCACCAGTGTCTCTCCAGTTCAGGGACTGACACCAGTGTCTGGAACATGAGTGAGGCAACCTGCCTCTGACCACCCCAAGCCATCTCCAGACCTGTGCCACAGGCAGGAGATGCCCAGGAGCAGCTGCCTCCGGCTGGAAGGAGCCACATGCTTCCTCATGCTGAAAAAAAGCTATCAAGCACAGAGACAGAGCACCAGCCTCATGTCCTGGAGCACCTTCATGGGACTAGGCTGCTAGGGCAACCCCAGGGTGGTAGGGAAACCCTCAGCAAAGGAGATGCCTTGCCCCAGCATGCTATGCTCCATCAACTGCCTGCCTCAGCCCCAGGAGCCCCACATGCTGGCAGTAGGCATCTCAGGACACCATGGCAGGGACCCCTCCCCACTTTCCCTTAGAAGTCCCACAGCACCCCTGCCCTGCCAGCATGGGCAGTGGCTCACTCCATGGCAGGGCCAGCACGGGAGCAGCACCGGGGACGCCGGACATTTTGTAGTAGAGCCCGAAAGACACTGGGCTGCCTCTTGGTCTCACCTTTTGGGGGGGCTCCCTTGAAAGAGCCAGTGCGAGTGCTCTGAGGGGTCACAACCACCTGCCGCCCATGCTCCTCAATCTGCTTCTCCAGGTGCTTCTGGATGGCCATGCCCAGAACCTCCACTTCCATGGAGGCCCCATACACCTCCCATGTCATCCCCTTTTCATCCCAGCTCACCTCCCGGATGGGTTCTGGAGCCTCCTCTGCCACTGGGCCCTTCACATGCACCTCAGGGTATGAGGCTTGCGGGGACTTGGACACTGGTGTCATAGGCCCAGTGGCCACTGAGCGAGTCTCCACAGGCATGGACACCTGCATCTCCGCATCCTTCTTGGAGGGCTCCAGGCATGGTGGGGCAGTGGAGCCCAACTCTCTTTTGGGGAAAGCAAAGGCAGCAGCCCCACCCGGGGGGCTCATGGGGCTCAAGGCAACTGACACCAGTGATGCTCGGCTGTCTACTTGTGTCCCCATGTCCTGCGTTCCAGCATCCTCAGGTGGGGTCACTTCAAAGGAGTAGGACTCACAGAGTAGCTTGGCTGTCCAGGGCTGCTGGCTGCTCCCGGCATCTGCACCCTGGGCTGTGCTCCCCTCGGCTCTGCCCTGACGCAGGGCAGCAGGGGTTGGCCCTGCCTCACTTTGACCCCCGCTTCCTGAGGCACCAGTGCCAGAGGGGTCCACCATGCCCCCCTGGGGGTCCTTGGGAGCCTCCCCATGTCTTGGTTGGGGCGCAGCACCAAGGGTTGTGCCTGTGCCACCCTGGAGATGCTCCTGGCTTGGAAGCTCAGCTGCTTCAGTGCCCGTGGTAGGCTCCACAAATGCCACATGTTTGGCAGATGCTGGTGTGCTCACCACGTCTTTGCTGGGTGCCTTGAGGCAGGGCTCGGGCATGGGGGCAGCGTTCTCCTTCTGGGGACCAGGGAGCCCTATCCCCACGGGACCACAGGCAGGGGCAGTGCTACTTGGTCCCCTGCAGCTCCCTGTTGCTGCTGCCATGCTTGGCTCTGTACTGGCATCCGGAAGCAGTGTGCTAGGAGCTGGTTCCGCCTGTGATAGTACCTTCTTCTCTGCTGTCACCAGGCCAGCCACGGTGCCCTGGGCCTGTAGGTCAGCCATGCAGCAGGTCCTCATGGCACGGCCCCCTGCAGCACAGCCAGAGCCAGGCAGGCACTCACCCGCTGGTGGGCAACCAGGGGAGCTGGCTCTGGGCTCGCAGGTGTCCTCAGCCCTGGCCTGGCAGCTCAGCAGCTGCAGCCCCTCGGGCTCCTTAGCACTGCCCATGCCTGGGGAAGGCTTCTTCCATGCTAGTCCTGCACAGGTCTGCAAGAGAGAGGGTGAGGCTTTGAGGGGAGAGCAGCACACGGACCCCCAAGCCCTCCTTGGTTGCCAACTGTTCTCCTCCATACCACCGATGACAGCATTGACAATGAACACCCACTAGCCCTTGCACAGTCTGTGCAGTGACAGACAGTGACCGGCCCCACTTGAAGGAAGGAGCAGTGTTGGCCACATACCGTAAAAGCCAGCCTTCCCTGGGTGTGGCCGGACCGGGATCAGGATCCAGGTGCTACTGCAGCTGCTAGAGCAGGGGGATGTGGCGTAGGCACCCCTGCGGAGACAGCAGCAGATGGAGTACGGACCTGGTCACCAGGCTGAGAGCCTGGGGGTCTCAGCACCCCCTTCCTGCCAGCAGGGAGCATGGAGTAAGAACAAGACGGGCCTGGGGTATGACGAGGGCTGCAGGGCAGAAGCACGGGGCTGCCTTCCCTCCACTCACTGAGACCAGCATCCTCAGAGCTGGGTATGACGCGTGTCCCCCGGCCACGGGAACCCGCAGCTCAGCACACCCGAAGTCGAGGGTGCACTAGGCTTCCAGCCCCGCCGCACACACCTAGCTGCAAGCTGGCACCCAGGCACCGCGGGAGAACATGGTCTGGGGTCACCCAAGCAGTCCCAAAGCGTCCCTGGCCCCGTGGGGGAGCCCGGTAACAGAAGCATGGCGGAAAGCCTCAAGCTCCCCGGGACCCCCCATCTGTGCCAGTGCCCTCCGTGCTCTGGCCCTGTTTTCCCACGCAGCACCCCGTTCCCGGGAGGTGGGGAGGCGTGCCACCCTCACAGCACCCTACGTCCCAGGGGGGTGTAAGTGCCCGGCCCGGGGCTGAGGGTGCTGTCCCGATGGTGCTGTTCCACGGAGGAGCCGCGAGCCCCAGAACACGCGTGTGCACACACACGCACGGACACGCATACGCCAGCACATGGCTCTGGGCACACCCGCACGCACGGACACGCGTGTGTACGCCCCAGTTCTGGTTCCTCAGGCGAGCCCCGGACAAAGCCGCACCCGCGCCAACCCCGCCCAGGAGGAAGCCGACCCCGACCCCAAGACGCCGCCGCCCCCTCCAGTGCCCATGCTGTCGCCGCCCCCCCCGGCCGGAGGGTGCTGGTACGGGGCGGGGAGCGTTAGCCCTCCGCCCGGCCAGGCCCCGCCACGTGCGTCCCAAGACCACCGTTACCTACAGCAGCGAATCCTCCCGCCCGCTACCGTTCTGTCCCGCTGCCTTCGGCTCCGGCGCGGCAGCAGAGGCGAGCATGCGTGGGGCGTGGGCGGTGGGGGCGTTACCGCGCCCCGGTTCCCCCGGCTGCCGCCCGCCCGGCGCCCCCGGGCAGCTGTGGGTAGGGCCGGCAGCCGCGGGGAGCGTGGGGGTTCCGAGAGACACACACACAGACACACACATATACACACACAGAGGGTGTCATCGCTGTCACCCCACCGGCCCGCCCTGGGATCCTCCCAGAGTCCCCGGCACCCCGAACATCATCCCCTCGTATCCCCCAGGGACGGTCATCCTGGCACCTCTGGGTGCACGACAGGGCGCATGGACGGCACCGGTCTGCTCAGGAGGGCCCCAGTCATTAGCGTGGGTCCCATGGGTGGGAGTAACCGCGACAAAGAGCCCGGTCCCCGTCCTACCTGGTGATGGAGACGGCCGCTTCCCTCCTGGGCATCCCAGGGGGGTGGCTGCACCCCAACCAGCCCGAGGGACGGGGACACCGTGCCACTGCGGCGAGGATGGAGGTGGGCTCCCGCGTATCCCTCGCCCAGGGGTGGGGGAGGACGGGGAGGGAAGAACGTCCCCGTCTCCCTCCCCAGCAGCGCTTGCCTCTGCTCCCGGGCTCAGGCTTTGTCTAACTCCTTCCCACGCACTCCCGCTCGCGCTGCGGGGGGGAAGGTGGCCTGCCAGCCTCTCCTGCATCTCTATATCCCCCAAAAAACTCTTCCAGCATCCCCCCCAAAAACTCCCAGCTGCCTTTCATCAACCCTATAGGGTCAGGATCCCCTTTCTGCCCTGGGGATGTCAGCACCGGGTAAGGACCTATAGATCCACAGGGTCAGCAGGGTGTGTGGGGATGTGCTAACGGTATCCCCAGGACAGGGGAACCATATCTTGGAGTTAACTTTAGTGCACACACACCCCCGGCCCTATAGCTCTATAGGTTGAGGCTGGCAGGATGGAAGCTGGCACACCTGGTTGCTTGGAGACAAGGGAGGTTGGAAATACTTCTTCCAGTAAACAGCCAGGCTGGAACAAAACCCTGAACGCTAAAAATAGGGAGTCAGGATATAGAAATAAAATTAAAAGCATTGCTTTACTCCCCCTGGGGCAGAGAAGGGCACCCCCATGTCACTGACGGGCACCTCAATGGTTAGATGATATGAGGGTGCAAGACTGCATCCAACAGTGTAAGTCCCCATTGAGAAGTTTGTCCTCACCCACGGTCCTGTGTGCTGGTCCCAGTGCCACAGCATCGACTGGGCCCAGTTGCCTGCCTGCAGTGGGGAGAAGCACAGTGTGGGGCATACGTATGGGTTGATATCCCATGCTGCCCTGTGTGGGATCAGACCCAATGCTGGGCACAGACCCAGGTGAGGACAAGAGACATTAGGAGCAGGATCAAGTCGTGGCAGAGGAGGGGACCTAAATATCCCCCATCCTCTGGCCGGGACTTCGCTGCAGGGCAGAGGGCTGTGGGATCACTTCCTGCTTGCATTTGCTTCCACCTGCCACTCTCAGCTCTGCCGGCAGCCACTCTTCTCCCTGTTCCCATCATCGTCTCGGTACTCAGCATGTCCCCATCCCCACTGGGGCTGGCCAGAGGGGTCACGAGGAGCAGCCTCTACTCCACGCATGCAGCCTTCATCCCAGGCTGGCTGCCTCCTCCTCTCACCGCCCGGGCACCTCTAGGCTGGCAGAAGAACAATAGCGAGAAGGATGAGTAAGATGGTCCCCATTGCCTTGGCAACGCACTCCCGCGCTGCTGCCGGCGGCAAGGAGTCAGGCAGCTGCCTGAAAAGCTCATTCTCCCTCTGTGGAGGGGGCTGCCGGCGCAGGTAGCATGGCAGCCCCCTCCCTTGGAGCCACGGCCCACCTCCCACGCCGGCACGGGCAACGCCACGTGAAGGCGCCCAGGCTTCCCCACAGCATCCGCACACACCCGTGTGGGCAGGCACACACAGCTCAGTCCAGATTTGGCTCAGTACCGTCCAGCTCACCAGTGCCCAGTTGCGCCAGAGAGTGGTGGAACACAGACAGAAGGGTCTCGCTGGGGAATGTACCCACTCCGAGGCTGCCCAGCAGGAAGGCTATGGGTTTCCCGTGGCTGCTCACAGCCATGACACCTTCATGCACCTCTGCCCATATTATCTGTGGATAAGGAAGTCAGGCTTGAGAGCTGATGCGGTGCTGGCAAACGGGAGTGACAGAGGATGCCCAGGGGTGCCAGGACCCTGTCACCAACTGCAGGCTGCCATTGTACGCTGGCCCCCAGGCTCTGGCCCCTGGGCTACACCATGTTGCCTGTGGGAGGACCAGCAGCGTGCCCAGAGCTGCTTTGGGATGACAGGGACAGTCCTAGGAGATCCAAAAGCACCAAGCACCCTAAAAATGTGTCTGCCTTCCCAGTTGCCTCGGTGTGGAGGTGCTGGGGTGAGACCTGATCTCTGGTAGCACCCTCTGCCCTGGGTGCCCTGAAGCGCAGCCCTTGCCTGGGATTGACCTGCCCCAGTCCTGTGGGGTGAGAGAGTGCCACAGCCAGGACACTGCCGCCCAGTCGCCAAGTACATGGCCGTGGATGCTCCTGGGTGCAGGCAGGGCCTTGGCCCCAGGGTTATCTGGGGGGCACAGGCAGGGACAGGGGTGCAGGCAGGCACAATCTCCACTGCTTGCATTGTGACATGGAGCTGTGTAGGACCCAGGAATGAGGACAGCACCCCATGACTCCTCTGCTCCACAGCCCTCAGCTCCCCCATGCATCCACCCTGCACATCCTCCTGCTCCCTTCTGGCCCCACCTCACACTGTCTTGCGACTTGGGGCATCATCTCCCTGCGCACACCCTGCCCATATCTTCCCACCTCTCATTGGCCAATCAGAAGACCCTTGCAGTACCTGTTCTGCCCGTTCCACCCTCCACAGCACCCCCCCTTGGCCATTCCGATAGGGATCAGCCTATCAGAGCCATTTGCTGAAGGGCATGCTGTCAGCCACCCAAGGTGGCTCTCATTGGCTGTTGCCAGGGCAACGGTGTAGCAGTAGCCATGTTGGGGCCAGCAAGGAGATGTCTGGGTCATGGGGGCACTATTGCATTGCTCAGGCGGTGCCAGAGCTCAGCCAGCTTGGCGAGTGAGAACCCTGATGCCCCTGGGCTGCTGCCCATGGTGGAGACCTTCTACGGGTAGGCGGCTGCTGTGATGGAGGCAGAGGCAGCCCAATGGGGCGGGCTGCCCTGGGTGCGCGGGCGCCTGGAGACCATTCGGCGCTGCAGCTATGTCCTGGAGGTGGCCTTCCCCCTACGCAGGGACAGTGGCTCCTGGGAGGTGGTGCAGGGCTGGAGGGCCCAGCACAGCCAGCACTGCCTGCCCTGCAAAGGGGGTAAGGCAAGGAGCTGCTGCCATTCTCCACAGTTCCCTACCCAGCCCTGCTGGGCTCAACCCCAAGAGGCTCAGGGAGCATGAATGGGAGGCACATCTGTGTTAGCACAGTGCTGGTCAGGATGGGTATGGAGGCACCCAGAAGGTTGCACTCCTTCAATGCTTTTGTAGGAGCAACTCTGGGCAATGCCAACTAAATCAGCATTTGCCACATAAGGCATGATGGCCCATCCTCAAGGACACGTCCAAACTGGTTTGGATGAAGGGCTGTCTTGCAAAAGTTACCCTTGATGTCCTTAGGCGCATGGACACTGCTGGTTTCTTTCTCCAGAGAGTTGCAGAGGCCTTCTCAGGACAGATTCCTTGCCAGGAAGCCACGGGCGAGTGGGTAGCTGACCTGGTTCTTACTGGCACTTCTCTCACACAGAAAGACAGGAAGCACTTGGGGGAGACAGATTTGCCAACCTCAACTGCAGCCCAGCTGCTCCATCTCAGCAGCATGGCTGGTGGCAACCCCAAAGTGCCTTTGTCTCCTCATCCTAAACCTCAAAGAGGGGACAGTTGTTCTGGGCCTGAGGCCCCAGCTTCCTGTCTCCACACCCTTAGCCTGAGGCTTTCACTGTGCTGTGGATGGGCTGGTTTAGGTTCTCACCACAGCAAAGGCCTGTGTCTGTGGGATGGAAACTGCTTTCTCCATTCAATGGAGATCTGGAGGGACAGGTCTAGCTGAACAACTGCTGATCAACTATTGCGAGTAGATGCTGCTATTTCAGAAGAGTCAAAGCCTTTACTACAATGCCTCTGTGCCATTTGTGGTAAAAAGGCAGGATCTCTTCATTTTTTCTCCTTTCCCAGGGGGTCGTTTCAGCAGTTCAATGAGCGTTGATGAAGTAAAAGGTCTGGCTGCATTAATGACATACAAATGCACCACAGCAGGTAAGTACAAGGGGAATATAAAGCATGTAGTGGCTTGGGCATGGGATGGGACCATGATACAGTGAATCAGAAAAGCTAGTTAGATATTTTGAAAATCAGAAATGCTCCAGAAGCTCTGGATGTTCTTCTGGGCACAGATGTGTGAGCACAAGGCTTGCTGTGGCTGCAGAATACATTACTGGCAGTCTAGGATGTTCATGTTAATCAGGGAGCATCAAGCACTGTGTTTCTCAGATACAGTCTCTGTGCCTGGGTTGTCATGGATTCAGCTCTGGCTGTTGGTGTTTGTAGCAGGCTCAGGGGCCATATCACGTCTTGCCTTCAGCTCTGGTCCACAGAGCCTGTGTGGTGTTGGGGGAAGCCGTGTGTGGTGTGGGGAAGCACTGGGGAAACACATGAACATGTTCATGATTGCTCTGGTCGCCTCCTCCCCCCACAGAACAGGGAACTGGCAGAGAACATCTGTATGCCTTACTTGGTCTTTTCCAGATGTTGCTTCTGGTGGTGCCATGGCAGGTGTGAAGATCCATCCAAGGAAACAGTGAGTTCTTCCCTTCTCCCACCAACAGCCCATACCTCACACTCCATTTGCACAGCCCTCCCTCTCCACACAGATAACATTGATGCACACTGACAAGTGTGGGGAGACATTTGTAGTGAGTAACACTCACCCAGTGACTGTGAAAAGCAGCTTGGGGCAGGGAGAATGGTGGTGAACTCTGGTTTATGGGTCAGTGCATCAGGACAGAGAGACTGAGGGGAGACCTTATCGCTCTCTTCAGCTACTTGAAAGGTCGTTCTAGGGAAGCAGGTGTTGGCCTCTTCTCCTTTGTGACTAGTGAAAGAACTAGAGGGAATGGGCTTAAGTTGTGCCAGGGTAGGTTTGGATTAGATATTAGGAAGAATTTCTTTACTGAAAGAGTGGCGAGATATTGGAATAGGCTGCCCAGGGAGGGGGGGGAGTCACCATCCCTGGAGGTTTTTAAGAAGAGGACTGATGTGGTTCTTCAGGGGATGATTTAGGGATAAGAGTAGTGTAGGGCTATCGGTTGGACTAGATGATCTTGAGGGTCCTTTCCAACCGTAATGATTCTGTGATTCTGTGAGTCTGGAGTAGGTAAGCTGCTGCCACTGCCTGCTCTACTGGGGGAAAGTGCAAATCAGCCAGGGGTTGGAAGAGCAGCAAGCACAGGGACCAGGAGTTCACATATCTCTTTTTTCAATCCAGAGTGCCCAGCTGCTGTGAATGAACTCCCTGAAGAGGTCAGGACATGCCCTGTGCTGGCAGGGCAGATGCCAGATGCTGTACCACAGCTCAGTGTTTTTTCTTGAGGCCTGTAGTAACAACTGTGTTTTGTTGGTTTTGCACAGGTACATGAACTGGAGAAAATAACGAGGCATTTTACTTTAGAAATGGCCAAGAAGGGATTTAGAGAGTGGCATTGTCCTGGTTCTGTAAGCAGGCAGAGGAGTTGGCAGTGGCTGCCTGGCGATACATGCACAAAGGTTACCGCTCCCTCACTGCCTGTCAGCAGCACTCACTGTCCTAGTGCTCTTTTGTCCAGTCACTGCTTTGCTCTGTGAATTTGGAGCAGGGGGATCCTTGTGCAGTGCCAAGCACAGCTGGTCTGGCCCAGGCTGCTCCCAGCTGCTGCTGGGCAGGTATCTCACCTGGACATTAGCTCCATTCCTGCCTGAGGAATAAAGGCTTCTCATGCCTCAGGGCATGCTAGAGAGCTCACTGGGTGACAAGTCAAAGACCTTTACATTCCATCTTAACTTGAAAGTGTTGGAAAGGGACATGGCAAAAACCTTGTGAAAGCCAAAGACATTAATGCCTGAGGGAAGCTGCGGAGAGCCCTGGGACATGGGCAGCACCACACTTTGGTCAGAGGACTCCTCGGTGCGCCCAAGAACATGACCAGCCTGTGGAAATCACCTGGCTGTGCATGTGTCATTGGTTGGAACAGAGAAATCAAATTGCAAAACTGGGATTTGAGATTTTTTTTTACCTCCACAGCGCCCGGGATTGACGTGCTGGCCCCTGATGTCAGTACAGGGGAATGGGAGATGTCCTGGATAGCTGACACCTACATCTACGCACTGGGGTACTGGGTAAGCAGCAACAGTGATGATTTGGAGCCCAAGATGCTATGGGCGCCATGAGGGTTTGTGTCCAGAGGCCCTCACCAGTGAGTTGCTTTAGATTTAGCTGAGGCTTAGAGCTGGATGAGGGAAGCTGAGGCTTGTGCAAAGTACTCTCTAGAAAACCTGCACCAGGCAAGGCCATAAACTTTGCTCTCCCCATCCTGGCCTTGCACGACATCAATGTGCAACAGGAAAGCCCATCAGCCAGGGAGGCATCCATGGGCGACACTTGGCTGCAGGGCGGGGGGTCCTGCATGGCATCGAAAACTACATCACCAACACAGACTACATGGACTGCATTGGCCTGAGCCCTGGCTTCCCTGGCAAGACTTTTGTGCTGCAGGTGAGTGCTGAGCATAGCTACAGCTTTGAAAAGGACACTCCCTCAGAAATTTCTGCCCCTCCTTTCCAGGAGACCTTTCAACCTCTTCTCCTGCAGTGATGCCTGGACATAATTTCCCAAATCTCTCCTCACCTCATGGCAGCTGGCATTTGTTCAAGAAATGTTTCAGACCTGCTGCATGTAGATCAGTTTCTAAGAGCCTATCTCCTAGAAACTCGAACCAGCAGTCCAGGGGTGCTGCACTGCTCACCTCACACAGGCATTCCCAAGGTTTCTCTGTAGCCATGCCACCCGAAAACACTCATAAAATGGAAGCTGTAACTGAACTTCACCTGTGTCGCAGGCACAGTGGAGAGACATGGGGGAGCTCTGCCAGACTGGATGGAAAGAGTTGACCGCAGTGACAATGTCACTTTTCTGTTACACCCAAACTGCCTTCTGCAAGACATGTTGTTACCTACGGGGAAGGTCCTGCACGTGGGTGCATCTCTTCTGGTTGCTCTGTGGGTCTGGCCCGCACGACCCTCCGTTGCACAGCAACTGAACGGGACACTGAGGGTGCCACCCCGCCTTTTCCCCTCTCCTCCAGGAAGGACCTTCCCTTTCCTGCAGCCCAGAGCCTGCTCAAGCATGGTGAGGTGCTTCCCCCTGCTGTAACTCCAGCAGCTCCAGCTTTCGGCCAGGCACTGATGCCAAATGCACTGCCCACTTTGCCTGCAGCGGCCCACTGTCTGCTGAGGCCATTGCACTCTGCAAGGCAGAAATAAGCTGGCGCCCATGCAGCTGAACTCTCACCTGCAGCCAGCATTTTGCACTTTCCTACAAGCACTCCCTCCTTGATGCGGCTCCCTGACACGGGGAAGAAGCTTTAAACTGAGGCTGCACCCAGAGCTGCTGCCCACAGCGCCCTCAGGAATGGCCCTGACTTTGCTCATCACTTTCCTTTCCACACATCTTCCTGCTTTGCTAATGTGGCAGAGGATCACAAAATCATAGAATCACAGGTTGGAAGGGACCTCAAGGATCATCTTGTTCAGCCTTTCTTGGCAAAAGCACAATCTAGATAAGATGGCCCAGCACCCTGTCCAGCTGAATCCTAAAAGTGTCTAGTGTTGGGAATTTCACCACTTCCCTGGTTGTCCTGGCTCATTGCCCTTGTAAAAATTTTTTTATCTAATTGGCGTTACCCTAGGAGTAACTTGCACACATTATCTCTCTTTTTTTATCTTGTGACTCCTTGTAAAAAGAGTCTCCACCTTCTTAGTAGCCACCCTTCAAATACTGGAATATGGTGATGGAACAGAGAATGAAAAGGCTGAAGTCCCTGACTACTCTGGGTATAATTTTGCTATACTTAGGGGGTGCTTTTGCAACAGTCAGTCCTGCTTTTAGGAGCTGTAGCAAGCTGGCAAGCACTTTGGGGCAAACAGTGCAAAATCATCTATTCCTGTAAGTAGGGCTGAGCTACCTCCATGGCCCTGCCCTGTGCCAGTGCTGTGGCAGCTGGTTGCACTCCTTCAGTGTGTGGTGGTGCAGGAGCATTGCTCAGATTGTGTCTAGACACTGTGTGGTGCCCACCAAGAGACTGTTTCTCACTGGATATGTTTTCTACCAAGATCAGCTCTTGGAATATCATGTCCAGGAGCTCTGTAGATGAAAAGAAGAGGCTGAGCTGGAAGCTCTTATCCCATGGGCTCTGCTTTTCACAACCCTCTAACTAGCCAAGGATATCTCTGTCCTGCCAAGTCCTGGTCTTCATCCAACCAAAACATTCATCAAGAATGGTCAGGGGCTCCTGTTTGTGCTTCTCACTTCAAGCTCCTGGGAAGGAGCTATTATCAGAGCAGTGGGTCAGTTTTCAGTGTTTGTCCCCATGACTTCCCTTTCCCCAGCGTGTTTCTGCTCTGTGTTGCTGTAGGGCTTTGGCAAAGTGGGGCTGCACACCATGAAGTACCTGCATGAGTATGGAGCTCGCTGCATCTGTGCTGGGGAGACTGACGGAGCTATTTACAATCCCAGTGGGATTGATCCCAAGGAGCTAGAAGACTATGAGTGGGTGAGTTGAGCTCAGTCAAGCCAGCCCCTGTTCTTCAGGGGAGTGATCAGTACCTGCCTCTGGAACACCCACAGAGAGGGAGGCTGCCTATCATCTCCTGAGAAACAGCTCTGAGGGCAGTGCTCAACACTGCCAGGCTGGGCCTACCAGGACTTTCCTACTCATTCCAGGGCCACGGCACCATAGTTGGATTCCCAAAAGGAGAGCCATATGATGGCAGCATCCTGGAGGTGCCCTGTGACATCCTCATCCCTGCTGCGACTGAGAAGCAGCTCACAAGGGAGAATGCACTCCAGGTGCAGGCAAGGGTACAGATCATCCCTGCTGCGCACTCCCAACAGGCTCTGCATTGGAGCGTGAGTGACAGCAGCCCAGCTGAACCTTCACTTTGGCACTCAGCACCCTGGGGATGTGTGCATCACTGCACTGACAACTTGCCCACTATGCCAGAAGGACAGAGCATGAGGCAGAGCTGGCCGGTCACATAACTTAGAGAAGGAGGAATGTCCAAGTCCTTCCCTTTGCCGGCAGGAAGCAGGGATTGTTGGAGTGACCTCAGCTGGCTCTTCTAGCATCCTCAGTCTTTATCGCTGTATCAGATCCTCCTCTGATCACAGAGGATATGATACTCTTCAAGGTACAGGGTGTCATAGTGTTGACACTGACAGTCATAAGCAGCAGATAAGAGCAAGCAAAGTGGGGGGATTCCTACAAACAACCAGCTTCATTCCTTCACTGTGAGCTTTAGGGAACAAAGGTACAGGGCATGCTGGGACATGGGACCCTGTTACAGCCAAGGTCTTTGCAGCCTGGGCCTTTACTCATTCTCTGCAAAACATGATGTCTTGAGCTTTTGCTCATCCTGAACAGCTCCAGTAGGGAAGTGAGCGCCCCGAGCTGCTCCAGCAGGGACATATCCTGGTGAGGGGCATACCAGGAGCAGGGAAAGCAGCCTGTCACTGATTTCTTCTTTCATTTCTTCTGCCTATCTCACCTCTGCTCTACTTGTGCTCTCAGATCATTGCAGAAGCTGCCAACGGCCCCACTACACCAACAGCACATGAGATATTCCTGCAAAGAAACATCCTGGTCATGCCGGTATGTCTATCCCCATGCACACAGGGAGATGGTGGGCTCATGGCTATTTGAGCCACATGATGATGTCAGCTGAACTGATATGGATCCACCTGAGTACTGCCAGGCTCTAGGATCAGGCAGCATTGGTGGTTCTGTCTCAGTCAGCACATTCTCTACCTTGCCTCCAGCTCCTGAAGACATCTCAAATCGTGATTTCCCTTCTGAACCCTCCTGGTTCTTGGCTGCAGCAGAGATAGACCACAGGACTCCTGGCCAGCACTGGGATGTTCTGGGGCTGCTAATAGGCTAACCGAAAACCATGCCACATCATACAGAGTGTCAGAGTAGTTGCTGTCTCTGCTCAGGGACAGTGCAGAGCCACTGTAGCACTAGAATTTGGCTATCCCAGTAAACTCGGGACTGTGTCTGAGGGTGGAGCCAAAGGGTATGGGCAGGAACCTAAAGGAGAGATCCCCAGATGGGTCATGGGTCTTGGGGTTCACCCTAAGCACCAAATCTGAAGTGTGTACTGCTTTTGGCCGGATGTGTATGTGAACGCAGGTGGGGTGACTGTATCCATCTTTGAGTGGCTGAAGAAGCTGAACCATGTTAGCTACGGCCGCCTCAGTTTCAAGTACGAGAGGGAATCCAGCTACTACCTCCTGCAGTCAGTGCAGCATAGTCTGGAGCAGTGGTTCGGCAAGGCCAGAGGGGAGATCCCCATTGTTCCATCCCCAGAGCTCCAGGCTCGTGCGACTGTAGGTGTCTACAGCCATGGAGGGTTGGCCTGACTCACATTTCACATTCTCAGACACTCCTGTCTGCTGTCCCAGTGCTGAAAGTTGAGCTCGTGCCACACACAGAGCCTCCCATGATATTGTCCCAGTGATGGAAGGGATGCGGTGGAGTTGCTGTGTGTGGTGTTACAGCCCTACTATCTGAGGGTGCTGCAGTGATTCCACTGGGAGATAAACCATGTGCTGGAGCCAGCTGCAGAGATGGTAAGCCAAGCTCAGATCACCTGTAGTGGTCCTGCACTGAGCAGAGGGACTGATTGATAAAATTGGCTTGGGGATGCCAATCTCTAACCTCTCCCACAAAAGATTCACTTATTCTCCTCCTCAGGGTGCCTCAGAGAAGGACATTGTCTATTCGGGACTCGCCTACACCATGGAGTGGTCAGCCAAGGTACTGCCGTGGCTCCTGGCCTCACTTACCCCTTGCTTCACTACAGAGGCTTTAGGCTATATTTGAAGGGTGCTCATCCACAGCATCCCACCGCCACTCCCAGGAGGCCAGCACAAGGTCTGGGTTAGTCTTCCTAGTGGTGGATGTGTCTACCTGTCGGGCAAAGCCTTGTTCTCAGTAGTGTCCCTTCTTGCTGCTGGGTCCCTGTCTCTCCCCCTGAAAACCCGTGCGTTCCATTTCCAAGGCTGCTTAGATGAGCCAAAGGGTGCAGTGCTGGGTTGGGTGGGGTGTCTCATGCCACCCCACAGGGATGTGACGGCATGCCATGCTCAGCAGTGTGAGCAGTGTGTATGAGACCCATCCTTGGGCTCAGGGGTTTTCCTCAGGGGATTGCTAAAGGTCAGCAGTGGGAGAGCATCTCCAGACCCACTCACAGATGGCTCAAGGTCTTGCAGAACAGCCCCCTTGGTTGTTTGGTGTGGAGGTCACCTCTTCCCCTTCAGGTGTTCCCAAGGCCTTGTCTAGTGCTTGCACTCTCCTCACTGGGTCCTCTGCCCACCCCTTGCCCCTAGACCCTCCCAGTACACACCAGCCTCACAGTGCTCCTCTCTCTCCAGCAAATTATGAGCATGGCTGCAAAGTACAACCTGGGCCTGGACCAGAGAACTGCTGCCTACCTGTGTGCTCTAGAGAAGGTGTTCATTGTGTACAACGAGGCTGGTTTCACCTACTGACACAGCACCTGGCAAAGCAGCCCTGGGCATCCCTGACAGCAACACGGCAAGGGTCACAGTCCTGCTGAACAGGCGGTGCCTGGGACACCACATGCTGCACACAGAGGACACCCTGGTGTCTCTAAATGGTTGGTTTGAGTACATTCTCTCCCTGCTGCTTGGCTCTCAGCATTCCTGGGCTGTTTTCCCCCACAACTTCTCTGCCTCAACCCCATTAGAGTTTCCTGGGCACTGGAGAAAGCCATGATGCTGCTGGTTTGGGTCTGCTTGCCCATAGCTGGCAGAATTGGACAAGGGAAGTTAAAAATACAATTAGCTCTAGGGGTGGGTACGGCCCATGGCAGAGCCAGCCCCAAGAACAGCTGTCTTGGTTCATTTAATAACACTCAGTAGGTGCTGCAAGCACTGCTGCAACTGGTATAGACACAGAGAGCAGAGCCAGGGCAGAGATTTGCAGGCATCAGCAAACCTGTTGTGTGTCCATGCTGACTGCTGCAGCTTCACTCTTTGCTTGCAAAGCTGGTAAGCCAGTATGGGTGGGGGGTTTAATCTGATATTCACGGCAGGAGACCCAGCCCAGCCTCACACCCTGACCTGCACTGCAGCCAAAGGGGTGGAGGCTGGCTGGAGACCCAGGCTGGACTGGCGGTCCTGCCCTGGGGGAGCTGAAGGCCCAAGGACTACCCTTTGGGATGGGGACAGGACACCCTGCTGTGGTGGACATCATTTAGTGGTGTGTGGCACCCCCTTGCCCTTGAGGTGGTCACATTGCAGCTGACTGAGCTGCGGGTGCCAGCCAAGTCCCTGATCCCCTGAGGGGAGCAGGGTCACATAAGAAGGTGGTGACAGGTGGAGAGGCTCCTCTTCACTCTGCGTTTCCAGCACAACATCAGGGTCCATCTCTAGGAGGTACATTACAAACTGCTGCAGGGAGGACTGGGGGAAGCCTGCACCCAGCATGCGACACATCTCTGCTAGCACAGCCACCATCCCCTGGGAAGGAACCAGTGCTCGAGCCTGGGACCACATCCAGCTTAATGCTGAATCGGGATGCTCAGCTCCCAAGGGCCTCCTACATTCACCTGCAGACACAAAGCACTGCAGCCAGCACACGGGCAGGTGGTGTGGGAACACTGCATGTACCCCAGGCCTTGGCCAGAGCATGGCTAGAGGCCCAAGGCACAGTGACCTGCCGCTGAAGCAGCAGCAAGCAGACAGGATGGCATTATGTCCTCACGAGGACCCAGTCCTGCCCACTCCCCTGGCTGTAAGTGGTCACCCAGTCTGCCCCAGTCCCTCATTCCTCTTCCCAAAACTATCCCTGCTGCCAAAATGCAGGGCCACCCCTCTCTCCAGGGAACCCACAACCAGGACCAGGGGGCTACAGACAAGAGTTGGCTTTATTCATGGACACGGGGGTAGCTGTGTCACTGGCAGCTGCCCTCGTATTGCACATCCAGCAACAGGGGCAGAGGGGGATATCCATGCCACGTCACAACACAGCGTCGGCACAAGGGGATGTCCGGGGTGGGCGCAGGCACCATCACTACTCAGCAGGCTGGGCAGCAGGTTTGTGCGCCAAGGGTTCACAAAGGCAAAAGACCCATCCACCCATAGATAGATATATATATATATATATAAAAAAAATATTTCCATGATGACCGAAGCAGAACCACAGGGACACGCGTGCAAGCAAAATTTACAGCAGCCTGCAAGCAGGAAAACATGCTTTGTACACATACAGACACGCCAGGACACAGCCAGGGTTTATGGCACTGGGAGGGATACAGAGCCATAAACCCGGGCCTCACGGACACACATACACACACACACACATCAGCCCCTGCGGGCAGTGCCCAGGGTTTGGGCACATGCCAGCGCCTGGGGGCTTGGACACAGCGGGTTTTTCTCACTGCTAGACAAGATACGGAGACACAGACACGGTCCCTTGGAACGGAACTGGAGGAAGAACTTGTGAGCGAACGGGGCAGGGGCACCCCTGCTCCCCCCTGGCATGCAGGCACCGGCCGAAGCCTGCTGAGGAGGAGCAGAGTGCTACCGGCAGTTCGTTGTGCTGCTGGTGGAAGAGGCAAGGATGTGGGTCCATTATGCCTCTGGCTCGTATTCCTGGTATTCCTCCTGTGGGGTGGGGAAGGAAAGAGCTGATGAGAAAGCACAGGTGCGGTGTGGAGCCCCTGACCCCCCCGAGCCCCATGCCAGCCTGCCTGTGAGGCTGCAAGGCTGTGTGCACGGGGAGCAGAGAGGCTCTGGGCTTTGCTCTGGACAGTGATGGTCACCAGCACACTGAGCACTGGCAGCCTGTGCCCTCCACAGTGCCCTGTGCCCCTCTGCAACCCTGTCTCCTCACCTGTGGGGGCTCCTCGTAGTTTTCCCCCTCTGGCTCCAGCAGCGGCTCAACCAGTGGCTCCTCAACAGCTTCCTGGGCCACCTCCTCTGGCTGGGAGTGAACCGGGAGTCAGTGCCACACACACACAGCCCCCCACATGGCATCCACCCTCCCTGCTCCTGACAGACTTGGGGGACCTGGCAAAGACCAGCAACACACTGATACTGGGATACTGGGGCTCCACGTGGATACTGGGGCTCCAGGATACTGGGGCTCCACGTGGTGGACACCAGTGGGGCCCAGTGTGCACCCTGGCCACACTTCAGCCCACCTAGCTGAGAAGTGACAGTTAGGGGTCTGTGGGAGCACAGCCTGGGTGTACATGCCCCTGCACCACTCCCAGCCCTGACCCCAGGCAGGTCAAGTGCTGGCGCCAGATGGGCCTTGCAGGAGCATCCTGCATCCCTGGCAGGGGAGGGTGGTGCTGGGTAACCCCTCCCTGAGGCTGGCAGAGCGGCTGGCAGGAGGGAAAGGGGAAAGGGGGGCAGCCGATCCCCCATGCAGTGTCGGTGGCCTCATTTCTTCAGCTGATGCTATTTTGGGCTAAGCTGGAAGCCAACAGCTCATGGGAGCAGCGAGATGCAAACCCGCCACCCCTCCCTGTCCCTTGGCTCCCGCAGCTGTCAGGTCACCTCGCAGCCGCTGGAGTGATATGCCATCGTCCCTGCACCGCCAGCCGCCATGCAGAAGCCTGCGCACGCACACGTCCGCAGCAGCCTTGCAGGCAGCCGGCATGCTTGGGGCAGCAATGCAAGCCTGCCCTGGGCACAGGAAGAGCAGCTGGGGACTCTTAGGGTCCCTTCTGTGGGGTTGGAGAACAGCAAAGAGGCTCCCCACCAAGCCTAGGGACATGCCAGCCTCCCTGTGAGTATGGCAGTGGCCAGGGAGATGTCTCACCTTCAGGTCTGCAGGGAACTCCTCCTTCTTCACCAGCCCGGTGGCCGCTGCAATATTGCCAGCACCCGAGAACGCTGCTTCACCCAGTTGGGATGCCTGCTCCTTCGCTTTCTCAGCCACTGCAAGAGCCATGGGAGCTCATCAGTGCCCTCCTCATGCCAGGGAGGGGTGCCCAGCCACGGCTCCATGCCCCCCACCACCCAATGGAGGGCCTCGTAGGAAGTCATTGGGCAGGATCAGGCCCTCTCCACTTCCCTTTCCGGGGACTGTGGAGGGGAGGGAACCGAGACGCTGCTTTGCAGCTGGGCAGGGAGTGTGAGCAGCCATCACAAATCCTTCATTGTGGGGCCCTGTTATATAAGAGGCTTTAGCCGGGTGACATCAGCCCTTCAATTAGTCTTTGATCTCGTTAACACGGCTACGCTCTCCAGGCCAGAGGGGTACTACAGCTGGGAGACAGAGGGGACCATACCTGAGGTGACACCTTGAACCACGCCTTGGGTTTTACTCCCTGGAGGCAGAAAGAGACAGACATCGGGTTAGAGGGGCCAGTGGCTGGACTACGCCACATGCCATGACCCTGGCAGTGCTCTGCAAGCCAGGGCAGCATTCTGCCTGCACCCCAGCCCGCCCATGCTGGGGAGCTGAGCACCCACCCGGCCCCACACAAGGCTCCTCCGGTCCCTGCAGGAGCCTAGGCTGGGGCAACATAGGGCCACCACCCTGCCCAGGCAGGGCAGAGACCCCAGGGCCATGCCAATGGCACAGCCAAGCAGGGTGAACACTGGCCGTGCCACCGAGCAAAGCCTCTCCCAGTAGCCAGGATCTATACCGAGAGCGGGTGCCATCACATCACAGGAAGTCTCACAGCCAGAGTGGCCAAGGGCTGGGTTCTGCTGCTGGCCATGCTGACCCTGCGAGGCTCCCTTCGGGCAGAGCGACACCACCCACAGATGTTAGGTCACCCCAACGAGATGGGAATGGGGCATCTATGATAGTGGGGGAAAAGGCAGGGGGTCCTGCATGAAGGGGGCTTGTGTTGCTCCTTGAGCTGCTGGACTCCCATCTAGGGCATGCACCCCAGGGCAGGGTGGGGGTGCAGGGCAGGCACCCGCTACTGACAGGGGAACAGCTCCAGGGCCTCAGTCACACACAGCTGGTGCCCTCTGGAGCGGGACATAGCCCCAGGCCTTTGTCCTTTCTCCCGCTGCAGGTAGGGGTGGCCTCAGCTCCCTCCCCGAGCAGCCCAGCACCACTACCGGGCACAGTTTACCCAAGAGATGCCTCTTCCCTGCCAGCCATGTCTTCTAGGATTTGTCCCCGAACGGTCCCCGGCCCCGAGCGGCAGGCGCAGAGGGACCGCCTACACCGCCGGCTGGGTGCAGGGGAAAAGCCGTCAGAGCCGTGGGTCGGGATGCGCTCCAAGAGGGGACAAACGTGTCCCCAGCCTCTCAGCTTTGAGCCCAGCACGTCCCAGCACTGGGGTTACTACCACCATCACGGTCCCTATGCGCTCCTGCTCTAGAGCACCCTCGGCGAGGAGCCGCGGGGCCCGTGTGCTCACACCACCGGGAGCCGCGGAGGGTCCGGTGCCCGGAGTGGGGGTGGTCCAAGGGTCCCATCACCTCAGCCTTTGGACCAACTCCGACCCTGCCCCTGCCTGCGGGGCCCCATCCTCCTTACCTGCACATGTCCTGTGGGCAGGGCACTGCGGGCACCGGCCCCTGCCCCGGGGCACCCCGCTGGCAGAGCGGTCTTGGCGGGGAAGGGGCAGAGGCAGGGGCAGGGGCGAATGAGGTCGGAGACAGGTGGGGACGGCAGGAGGATGGGCAGGGGGACGCAAGGGCAAATGCAGGAGCAGGCAAGGGCAGGCAGAACGGGCAGACGGGGGACGGTCAGGGATTAGCCGGGGGGCAGGCAGAGCGGAGGCAGGGTGAGCCGGCCCTTACCGACATAAAGTACCCCTTCCTTGGTCTTCTCGGCGGCTTCGGCCACCCCCTGCTTGGTCTNCGCCGCGCTGCGCCGCGCTGCGCGGGGGGGACCGCGGCACCCCGGGCTGGGCTGAGGCGACCCGATCCGTGACCGGCCACTGCCGCACCGCACCGCCCCGCGCGGGACCGGTACTTCTGGGACAGTCCCACCGCTTCGCACCTTACCCTCATTCCCACCCGTTCTGATCCCACCCCGCATTGTCCCTATGCTATCCTGTTCTGGTCCCAGTTGCGTCCCATCTCACTTTCTCCCTGTCCGATCCTCATTCCACCCTCTCCCTGTCCCATCTCCTCCCTATCCTGATCCCATCTTCTCCCCTCTATAGGCTATCCCCATCCTACCCTGCCCCTGTACCACCCCTTCTAGGTTCTACCCTGTCCCTATGCCATTCCCACCCTCCATCCCAACCTGAGCCCATCCTCTCCTCATCATGCCCTCTTCTCACCTCATCCCACTCCATTCCCATCCCACCCTGTCCCCATTGCATTCAGTTCTGATCCCATCCCTTCCCGTTCCTGCCCCATGTGGTTCCCACCCCACCCTATCCTACCCCGATCCCGTTCTCCCCATCACATCCCATCTCCACCTTCCCCATCCTGATGCTGCCCCGCCCTATCTGTGCACTACCCTGCCCTGCCCCATACGACACCATTTTGATCTCTTCCCATGCCGTCCCTATCTCACCCCGTCCTAACCCCCCATCCCTGTTGCATACCACCCTTACCCACTGCTCTCATTCCCCAGCTCACTGCTCTAGGGGAGGGAATCCCTCCTTCTCCCCGCTCCCCAGGAGGGGCAAGCCTGCCCCCTCCCTCCCCAGCAATCCCACCCCACCAGCTGCAGCTGGGAAGCTGCCTCACCCCACCCGCCTGTGAGCACTTAAGAGCCTGGGACCGCTAGGAGTAACCTGTGCTGGGCAGGATGGCTACCGGGGAGCAGGTGAGTGCTCTCCCAGAGCATAGGTAGCCCTGCCATCCCCCTGGAACTTCTGCTTTTGGGATCTCTATGTCACGCTGGGGGGTGCTGCAGGCTGCTGGTGGCCATAGTGCTCCTTAAGCCTGTCCATCTTTCCCCAGCGGAGGCAAGAGGAGCGGTGGCGGCGCAGGGCTCAGCAGCAAGAACTGATCTTGGCAGAGAGCTTGGGCAAGCATCCTCTGCAAAATAGGTATGTGGGGCCTGGCTGTGGGCAGCCTCCCCCAGGTGATGGGAGAGGGGTGCCAGGGATGGCTAGAAGGCCTGGCATGGTTGAATTACCTCCCTCCTTCCCCAGGTGGGCATTGTGGTTCTTCAAGAATGATAAGAGCAAGATGTGGCAGGCAAATCTGCGCCTCATCACCAAGTTCAGCACTGTGGAGGACTTCTGGGCGTGAGTGAAGTGGCCAATATGGCCCTTTCCAGAGGGGGAGGGATCTGGGACAGAAGAGAGTGCTGGTGGTCCCTTGAGGCACATCTTTTCACCTGCTTCTGTGTCCTGTCTCCATCCCATACAGGCTGTACAGCCACATCCAGCTTGCCAGCAAGCTCACATCTGGCTGCGACTACTCCCTTTTCAAGGTGTGACACACCCTCTGCCACAGCCTCCTCACAGTCCCCTACAGCACCCAGCATTACAGGGGCACACTGGATGCCTTGGCCGTCAGGCAGGAAGTGAAGCCTGGCTGGGTGCTCACAGCTCCCTGAACTGGCTCTGACTGGATGCTTGGTGCCCACAACCATCCTTTTGCCCATCCCTAGGATGGCATCGAGCCCATGTGGGAGGACAGCCAGAACAAGCGTGGCGGGCGCTGGCTCATCACCCTGGCAAAGCAGCAGCGGCACACTGAGCTGGACCGTTTCTGGCTGGAGACAGTGAGTGGGGCCCCATTTAATCTGGCCTTGTAGGGTCATGGCAGAGTCAGTGTTTCCCCCTGCTGCAGCATAGCATCCCAGTGGGGACTGCACCTGTTCTTCTCTTCTCCTCATGGCAGCTGCTGTGCCTCATCGGGGAGATGTTTGATGAGTACAGTGATGAGGTGTGTGGGGCTGTTATCAATATCCGTGCCAAGGGGGACAAGATTGCCATCTGGACTCGGGAAGCAGAGAACCGTGAAGGAGTCACCCACATCGGGTAATGCAGCTTTAGGGGAGCATGGGGGGAGACAGTTCAGGGCCTTGTGTGGGGGCAATGGGGTTTTGGGCAGGGAGCTGGTGGGAGAAGTGATGCTGCTCTGTTCACACAGCCCCTTTCCTTCTTCAGGCGTGTCTACAAGGAGCACCTGGGCCTGTCACAGAAGGTGGCAATTGGATACCAGGCCCATGCAGACACAGCCACCAAGAGCGGCTCCCTCACCAAGACTAAGTTTGTGGTGTGACTGCGAGGAGACCAGGGTGCTGTCTGTGGAGCTCCCCTGTCCTGTAATGAATGGCTGCAGCTGAGCGTGGTCTCTGTGTCCAGGGCTGGGCCAGGGCTCTGGGGTGACTTTCTCCTGGGGAGGTCTCCTGGGAGGGGTTTGAGTTGCTGTATCCTCTACCTGTCTGCTGTGTGAGTGGGGCTGAGATCACAGAGCTGGAATAGCCTGGGTATCACTGTGGGCTTGGGGTACTGTATGTGTTCCCTGGGACCAGTGCCCATCTTGCTGGGGCTATAGAGGTGTCCCTCTGCTCTGGGGGTCTCTGGATAGTATGTGGGAGGATACTGGACTCTGTCCTCCTCCGGTTAAGGCACAGGCACAGCTCATTGCCCTGTGAGCCTGAGTGTGGGAGCGGGTACCAGAGCTCAGGTCCTCTGAGTTAGCTCAGCCTGGGAAGCTGGTTCCCATGTCTCCCAAACCCCCACACATCGATGGGATATGGGTCTGCCTGCTTGGGAAGACCAAGTCCCCAGCCAAGGGCTGCCCAGTGTCCCTGCCCAGGGTCAGTGCTGGAGCTGCAGCACAGCATTGTCCCCACACTGCACTTCAGGCTGTGTTTGCTCACACCCTTTCCATGGACAGCTGCAGCACAGGTGGTATATAGCTTATTTGCTTCTCAAGAGTTTATTGGTGCCAGACCTGCAGGTTCACAGCACCAGATCGTTGGGCCCTGGAAGACTGCTGTCTTCTCCTTTCCATGGCCTGTGTCCTCTGCTCTCCCTTCTGGCTGTGGAGGGGCCCCTTTATTCCTCCTCCTCTCCTCCAGCTCAGTCTGCACTTTTGTCCTTCAATCTTTTGTGGTTTTGATTGTTGGGTGTCTCCTTCCTTACCTCTGCCTGTTCAGGTTCTTGAGGTGGAGCTGCCTGCTCCTCTCCTGGCAGTGCTGCCTACACTTGAGTTCTTACTACAGCTTTTCTCCAGGAGCAGCCTCCTCCATGCTCTTGAGGAGCACCCAGGCAGCTCCTGCTGAGCCCAGGATTGCACCCTGTACAGGGTAGCATGTCCAGCCCACCTGCACCTCCCCATGAGCCTGGAGCTGGAACTACTCGTCCCCTGCCACTGTGTGGTGCCTGTGCTGGCTCAGTGCTGCCCTGCCTGCACCTGGAGTGAGCTGGTTTCACAGGACAGTCTTGACTACTTCTCTGCTATTGCAGTTGATTGAGGCATGTTCAGCTGCAGCTCTGCAGGCAGGTGCTGCAGCCATGGTACCCTGGGCTCTTGCCTGCATGTGGTGCAGCCCTGTGGGGACTGCTGGAGCAGCTTACTGAGCCCTGCACTGCTCTCGGGCCCTGCAATGGCTGCCTAGAGCTGCATCCCTGGATCTCAATTGCCCTTAGAATCATAGAATCATTAGGTTGGAGAAGACCTTTAAGATCATCGAGTCCAACCATGAATCTAGTGCTGCCAAGAGCAACTAGCCTTGCAGCTCCCCTGAGGTAGCTGTGCCAGGGCTCTGCCTGCCCTCCACCACCTTGCCTTGCCCCGTATGCCAGGCACAAACAGTGTGAGAGACGTTGCCAAAGGCAGGAGGTGGGAGCTCATCCCTGGCAGACAGTGTGCCAGGCCATGTGTCCCATGTCCTTCTGTCAGGTGCTGGCACTGGGCTGCTTCTCTGCACAGGTACAAGGGGGTCAGGGTCCTGCTGCCCTCGCCTGTAGGAGCAACCGGGCTAGGGGTGCTATGGGAGATGCTGGCCCCACAGTTTGGCAGCAGGAGCAGGCAGGAAGGGGGCAACAGCAGCGTGGCGGTACTAACACCCCCCAAGCCTGGGGCGCCGGCAGGCGGTGGAGCTGGGAACAGTGAAGAGGCGGCGCCGGCAGCAGGCTTGCC
The DNA here is from genome assembly GCA_013399015.1 of Galbula dea. Taxonomy (NCBI): domain Eukaryota; kingdom Metazoa; phylum Chordata; class Aves; order Piciformes; family Galbulidae; genus Galbula; species Galbula dea. The sequence goes on along the minus strand of VWZX01004555.1, from coordinate 3,731,982 downwards.
TGCCCCTCTCGGGGCTGATAGCTCGAGTGCTATCTGTACTGTTGGTCCCTCGCCACGCGATGGTGCTGCTCGCCTGGCCTTGGCCAGCTCCAGCATGACAGAGCTGGCAGCCTGTCCTGCTTGCGGTGTGATCCCTGTCTGCAGTGGGTTCTCTGCCTGCACTGGGTACCTCACACAGCCCTGCCTGCAGAAGGGTACCCCCACCCACCCCTGCCCTGCCAGCACTGAGGTGGCAGAGGTGCCCCAGCCCCCGAGGGTGCGGGGCAGGTAGGAGCCACACATGGGGCATGGGTTGGAGGCTGTCACTACTGTGCCACTGCTCCAGGTAACATGAAATGGGTGGGGGCCAGGGGCTGTGTGTCCCTCTGCTCCCTCAACCCACTTCTGTGCCTGGCGTGGCCTCCCCATAGCCTCCATACTCAGCTTTGGGGACAGTTCCTCCAGGGCCACACTAGCACACCGTGCCTGTCCTCTCACTCTTAAGCTGGGCGCATCAAAGCTATGTTCCTGGATTGCCCACTGCCCTGCCACACTGGGAGGCCAAAGTTACCTGGGGGAGTTGATGGCAGAGGCTGCTGTGCAGTTCATTGCCATTTGCATGCAGCTGTGGTGAGATTTCATTTGATTGGAAAAGTAATAAGGACCGTTTATCTCTATGGCTTTATGGGCTCCCAGCAGCCTCACATCACAGCTAGACTGAGGGTCTGGCAGTGCTCACTCTTTGGGGACATGATGGCCTTCATCCTCCGCTCATGCATCCCAGAGTCCCTGCCTGGGGGGCGGAGAGTGCTGGGAGGTGAAAGCAGCGATGCCGGGGCTGCCCCAAGCCTGTTTCATGCTGGGCAGCAGTCCCAGCTGGCAGCCGAGCTGGCAGCCCTGTCAATAATCATAATTAAAAATTAATACTAATCAAAAGGGAAAGGCAGATGGCAGCAGACATGCGGCAGGGCTGTAGGTGGGGGCGGGGGGCACTGGAGACAGGAGGGCCAGCAAGGACACAAATGGGGGTGGCACAGGTGTAGTGGGACAGGAGATATGGGTCAAGGTGCTGTGTGGTCCACAGGAGATGGGGGGTGCAGAGTAAGGGACCCACATGGCACAGCAAGGATAGGGGTTGTGGGGCCAGGGTTGCTGTGGGGCACAGTGGGGATGGGAACAGCAGCAGGATGCTGAGCTGGTGCAAAGATGGGGACCTCTGTCCCCCTCTCCGAGCAGGTGGCTTATGTTGGTGGTGCTGGGTGCGTGTGCAGGGTCACCTTGCCGGTTGCTGGCATGCAGCCAGGGCCAGGCAGTGCTGGCCCATACCTCGGCTCAGCAGCCTGCCAGCCCAGCCTCCCCCTGCACCACCAACTCTGATGGCTCTGGAAGCAAGGACAGATCCTGCCTCTTGTCCATGGCATGCACCTCGTGCCAGGATGGGTGCAGGTACCCATCCTGCTACAAGCAATGGATGCTACAGGGTTAAAATCCCCCAAAGTAAATGGGGAAGGAGCTGTTGGCTCTGTAGCAGGGTGCGTGGGCCGGGGAAGAACAGGCAGCGCTGCCGTACCGTGGGAGTGGGCAGGCAGTGTGGCTGCCGGCACTGGGGCTGTGCCATGCTGTTCCCGTGGTGCCTGTGCCCACCCCGTTGCCTTATCGCCTGCCTAGACCCACAAGTGGCGCTCTGTTCCTTGACCTCCATTCCTGTGTATCGCCAGCATTCCCTGAGCATCCTCGGGAGGACAGGCCCCCACGAGGTGATCCGTGCCCTTGCTCACCCTCTTGGGCCCTGATGAGCGCGTAGGATGAGCTTGTCCTCCATTCAGAATCACCGTGGCATGTAAGGAGGGGTACACAAAGATGAGGGGTACCTACAGCGCACCGTTCCCATGACGACCTCCTCGGAGACAGCAGCTGGTGAGGGAGATGTGGGAGGCAAGGGGTCCATGGACCCCTCAATGCTTGGGCTCTTGCACCTGGCAGGACACAGTGGAGTGCAGCAGAGGGGCTGCACCTGTGGGTCTTGCTCCTGGTCTTGGGCTCTGCCAGCCCCCTCATGTTCTCTGCCCATTGCCTCTGTGGTGTGGGACACGCAGACATGGCAGTGTTAGTGCTGCCTGCCTGTGCTGGGCTGCGGCATTCCCACAGCTGGTTTGCACAGTTGGGTTGGGATGGTGGGATTGGCATGGAGGGGTCTGCAAGGAGGAGAAAGGGTTAAGTGCCTGCAGTGCCGTCCTCAGTACTGGAAGCAGAGGAGGGAGAGAAGGGGACAGTATCTCCTGCCCTGCGGCTCAGGGAGCCTGTACCTGAGAAGGGTCCCTTGCTGTCACTTCTCATCTGAGCAGCAGCCAGGCTCCTGCAACACGACTGAGCACTCTCCTTCCCCGCAGGGACGGGCTGGCACTTCCCGCTTGGCAGAGGCAGGAGGGAGGAGTGAGGAGGTGGGATGGGGGCAGGGATGGAGACAGGCGCAGGAGCGTTGTGGCCTCAGACCTGCAGGCATGGCTGCAGCACGGTGCTGCAACAGGCTGCAGGCAGTGCCCTGCTGCAGGCAGACCTGTCCTCTCCTTGCTACCCTGTGCCCGTTGGACACCACTCCTTTGGGATTTGCTCTGCTGGCCCCATATCACGGCCTGGGTGCACCATGGCTGGCTGGCACGTGACCGTTGGGGCTTATTCCACACGCCCCCC
>VWZX01004555.1:3649560-3724178 GCA_013399015.1 Galbula dea | reverse complement strand
GGCGTCCTGCGGAGAGCTGGGTGCCCTCCCGCGGACGGTGGGCCGTGCGGGGCGCTCGGCCGGCTGTGGGGTGCCAGGGGGTCCGCGGGGTGCCCTCCTGGGCAAAGAACGTGCCCCATGCCAGGCACTGCCGGCCCCCCGCCCCGTGTGCACGCGTGGTCGCACAGCCGTGCCAAGTCGGAGCTCCCCCGGACTCTGGCCGCACAGCGGAGGGGGCAGGGAGCTGGCGCTCGCCGCCTTACCGGTACGGCTTCTCCCCCCAGAGACTCTGCCAGCGCCGGGCAGGGGGGTCCACAGTAGACCTGCCCCACATACGGGGTCTCTGCCCCACGCACAGCACCCCTGCCCCCTCAGCACGGGGTCCCTGCCTTCCCGGTTACCCGGCGGGGGCACGGGGGACCGTGGTCACAGGTGAAGGGTGCCGTCAAGCCGCGTGGGTGGCCGTGGCGTGGGGGTATGCGGGTCTGCATTGGTGTTACCGCAGACGCGGACGGTCCGGAGCGCGGCTGTTCCCCCCCTCCCCCCACCCCGGCTCTGCCTCCCCAGTACTCGGGCAGTACCCGGCGGGTCGGGGAGCGGCCTACACCGGACCCCCGGCGCTGAGCAGCACCGCTTGCCTGGCCGGAGGTCGGGGGTCCGGGTGGTGCGGTGCGTGCCCGGAGCCGGCGGCTGCTAGCAGGTGTCACGCAGCCTCGAAGTGGCGGCTGCAGACAAAGGACCGGGCTGGGGGAGGGGAGCTGCGCGGGGCTGGACGTGCGCTCTATGGGTGGTCTGGCGGGGAGGACACACGGACCCTTCTGCAGCCTTCTGGTCCTGGCGCACCGAACCTCCTGAGTCCCCTAGCCTGGTTTCGGTGCAGCCCCCGTGCTTCCTGCACCCATCCTTCCTGGCGGGCGTCCTGGGGACCTTGCGACCAGCGCACTCAGTATGGCCCCGTCTGCAGGGGGACACTGCAGAGCCGGCGCAGTGGGGTGGGCATACCTTGGGTGCAGGGTACCCCATATGGAGGGTGCTTTGGATAGCGACCTCCAGGTAGGCATGGAGCATTGTACCCGTGGCACACGTGGGGCTGTGGTGATGTATGGAGGTTGAGGGCAGCAGGGCATGAGGTGCACCAGGCCACCCCTTGCAGGCTCTGCAGTGGGAGGTGTTGGGGGCACCCAGCTCAGGGCAGTGAGGTGTGGGAGCTCGTCCTCCCCGCTCACTTGGCAGACAGCTCACAGTCGGCTGAGGTGTGACTGAGCCCAGCCACCTGCGTGACCACCACTTGGCACAGAGGTGGCAAGGCTGGGCCTCTGCGCACCAGGTGCTGCTCCAGCCTAGCACAGCATGGTACGGCATGGCATGGCACAGCATGGCATGGCAGGGCACCCTTCCCCAGGGGCACTGAGGTACAGGTTGGGGACAGGGGAATGCAAGTGTCTAGGCAAAGGACCCCTGCCTGCAGCCATGGGGTAGTGTCCCCACTCTGCTGCTGGTGCCTGCAGGGAAAGGGCAAGAACAGCAGCCAGGGCTGGGGCTCACCCATGGGCAGAGGTGTAGGGTGAGCATCAGAGGCATGGGGGCTGTTCTGCTCAACTACTGCTTTAGCAAGAGGGCAAGGGCACAGGGATAGGGTCCTTCCACAGAGCTACCCTTGGCCCGGTGCTGCCGTGGGCCTTTCTCCTTCCCCTTGGAATCTGTGACAGCCAGTAGTTCCAGGTGCTAGTGCATCTCCTGCCTTCAGGCTGGCTACGAGTGTGACCCACATCAGCTTCTGCCCCAGTGAGTGTGACCCGCGTTGGCTCCTGCTCCAGCTCTTCTGGCCAGGGCTGTGGACTCTGCTCTCACCACTCATGAGCCACACGGTGCCACTGACTTCACTGGCTGCCAGGGACCCTCGAGCTCTCCAATCACTATGTGCTTCAGCCTGGTGCTCCACAGCCTGGCACTCCAAATTGCTATATCCCAGCAGTGCCTCAAAACCTGTGCCTGGCTGGGCACTGATGCCTTGGTGGGGTGAGCAGCAGGGCAGAATGGCAGGCAGGAGGGCAGGGTGGCAGGCAGGGCTGGCACACACTGGGTGGTCAGGGAGCTGCGGTGCTGACTGTCAGCATGAGCACTCGGCAGACGCAGCCTGCCCAGGGATGTTTGTTCTGGCTCAGTGCCACGTGGGGCTGGCACTACATCAAACCATGCAGAGCCTGGCAGGTGCTTGCAGGAGAGTACTGGGGTGCTAGAGGTGCTGCCAGGAGCCGGGCACCCCAGGAACCACGGTGGGCACCTGACAGCCATGAGTGTGGCTGCCTGCCTGTCCCTCCTGGTTGGTCAGCATCACCCAAGACCCCACCCCAGGACTGGTGCCAGTGCCGGAGGGATGATGGCGTATGTCTCGCAATGCTCTATCCTGCACCCGGGGGCGTACTCTGGGCACTAGCACCACTCTGACTGTTGGCATCATCAGTGCTCCAGGCGTCGTATGTCTGCCTGCGGCAGGCTGGGATGAGCTGTCTCCAGGCTGGGCACACTGGGACCCCATTCTCATCCAATCAGGCCAAGTTGCCCAGTACCCCTCGGCCCTGCTGCCTGCCCGCTTTTTGAGTGCTGCCCCCAGGTGGGTATCAGGCAGATGACAGCTTACTCTGGCCTCCCTAGACCCTGTCGTGGCCGGAGCTCCTGCCCGCAGGATGAGGGTTTCAGGTCCCAGTCTACTCCAGCCAGCCGTTGCTGCTGCAGGTTGTGGGGCGCTGGGGCTGCCGACACCACCATGTGCGACCCATGGGTGGGAGAGGCTGTGGGGCTGGACCAAGGCACTCAGAACTATTGAATGGCGAAAGGAGCCTTCCCAGCCCCCCACCCGTCTCTTCTCCCAGCTCCAGCGGGGACACGGGGCTGAGGGTGACCTTGACGCTTCTCCCGGTGGGGCCAGGACTCGGCCGGAGCGTTTCCTCTTTTCTCTTGTCAGTTAAAGAAGAGCTAGGACAGCTGCTCAGCTCCCCGGTCTCAGGACCCCAGCAACAGCCCCAGCCACTCCTGTTCCCCCCAGCTACCACTATCCTAGTTCTAGGCTGGGCTGGGAGAGATCTCCAGTTCCCCATTGAGCCGGGGCCAGTTCAGTGCTGCTGATGGGGGCTGGCATGGCTTGGCACGGGTCTCGCGGGCACACTGGGTCGGGGGGGACTGTGGGGCTCAGCGGCACCTGGGGCTGGCAGAGAATAGGGTGTTCTGTGTGCGCCATGGAAGCAAGTAGGGACCGGTTCTGAGGTGGGGTGCCCAGCACTGGGTACCAGGGCCAGTAGCCCATAGCCAGGCAAAGGTGGTCGCTGGGGAGGGGTTGCCATCCCCGACTGCCTTTGCGGGCACCGTTGTCCTCAGATCCCGGGCACGGGGCAGCGTGGGCTAGGCTTGGGCAAGGCAAAGGCTGTGCAGCCCTTCGGTGGGTGCTGAAGTGGGGCCAGGGCGCAGCCCACCATTAACCCTGCCTGCCCTGGCACATGCTAATTGCATGTAATGGAGAGAGCGTTATCATCTCAAATCCGTAATTAGGCAACTCCATTGTCATGCAAACCCGCCTGACTAATTCATTCATAACGAGCGCTGGCTTAATGAGCGCCCAGACGCTGCCACGCGCTCGCCGGGAGACGGGCACCCTCCGGCCACTGCCACCCAGCCCTCTCCCGTGGCCGTGGGGCTGGCAACCTTGGGGCACACACTCCACGAGCCAGGACAGGGGCGGCTTATAGGGACGCACTGAGAAATTGGGAATAAGGTCCTGGGACAGGTGAGGGCACCCGTGCGGCACTGTGCCCAATGCGGCACAGAGGACGCATCAACACTCTGTGCCCATTGTCGCGTTGTCCCTGGTGCTCGCCATGTGCCAGACTGGCTGGGAGCCGGGTCGTGCTGCCCGGTGTTGGCATCCGACCCTGCTGGCCCCCTGCCCAGTCAGAGCTGGCACCAGCACCTGCCTGGCATTGCTGTGGGGGCTATGTGGGATGGGAAGGTGGGTGGAGGGGGAGGTTTAGCTTTTACCCAGTTGGGTCAGCATTGAAGCAGCTGCCGGCAGCTGGACAATGTCAGGCGATGCCACGGTCACTGGTTAGGGGTCTCCTGGAGGCAGAACCATCTCATTGCAGCTTGGAGCCAGGCTCTCCCAGCAGGATGGTGCCCAGCTCAAAGCCTTACACAAGCTTTATTATAGAGGCGAGTCGTGCCAGCTCCCCTCCTCTGTGCCCTGCAGAGTTCAAAGTGCCGGCTTTGGGGACCTCTGTGTGCAGGGTGGTGGGCAGAGCTGGCTCTCCGAGGGTCCCCTTGGCACAGCCAGGCATCCTCGGCCCTCCTACCGCCTACCCATCCCTCGTTTAGGCCAGCGCAATCAGCAGCAATTACTGCTTTAATTACCTGCTGCTGGGGCGCAGGCCGAGCGCCGGTGAAGTGCAAGGAAATCTTTCATATTAATGGCGTGCCAGACCTGGCGTGGGCACAACGAATGAGGCCCCAGCTGGGATGGAATCTGCTGGCTGCAAAGCCCGCGGACATTCAAGGATGTCCCCAGAGGGGAGCACAGCAGCAGAGGTTAGTGCTGGTGTCGAAATCCTCACCTTGTTACGGGGACCTCCATGGTGGCAGGCATCAGTCAGGGATGTGGGCAAGGGGTGGGGCAAAGGGAGTCTGGGGCAGGGCTCCCAGGAACGGCTCAGTGCTCTGCCAGGGACAGGCAATGCGTGGATCCCAGCTGGGCAGCAGCGTTCAGGGCAGACCCATGCGATTGGAGGTTTCTCCCACTGCAGGCGGCTAGCTGCCCACTCCCTCCTGGGGGCAGCCGTGCCAAGCGGGCACACACCGGTCTGCTGGTGCTGGGGTTGGTAGCGCTGCAGCCGCCGGCAGGCAGCCTCTCCTTTCCAAGAACATGCTGACCTTCCCGGCATTTCTCCGCGGTAAGCACGGAGGTGCCCGGTGTGCTGCTCCCACAGCACTCTCGGGGAGTGTTGCACTGGCACCACGGGCAGGATGAGCCCCGAGGCGGGGGGGCACCCGCTGGCACCTGGTGGGTCCTAGTAGTGCCTCCTCCACGCTGGGCAGTGCAGCGTCCTGCAGTCTCTCCCAGACTATTAACACCAGTACACGTGGCGTTTCGAATCCTCGGGGGTCCAGGCGCTAGGGTGAGGGGGTGTGTGGCCACCAGGGGTGGCAGTGGCTAGGGCGTGCGGGGCGGCTCTGTACAGGGGGAGGAGGCCAGGAGCTGCTGGGGGTCCCGCAGTGCTAGGTGAAGTCAGGTGTTCTGGGCCCGTAGCGGGTTGCCTCTCTGCACCCCAAAGTGAGTGCCGCAGCCCAGGCTCCTGCCCCTTGGCCAGGCCTGCCGGCGCGCTTGTTAGCCCACGTGGGCGGGGGATAATTGATGATAAAGCACTGCTTAATGCAATGGCTTTACCCGCCGTGATTTATCAGCGCTATAGCAAACTGCGCTCCCAGTTGCCCGTTTGGCTGCCGGGACAGCAGTCGGCCAGGGCTGTGCCCCCTGATACAGCGCAGGCAGAATCCCGGGAGCGAGTGGGACCTAGCGCCCCACCGTTTTCCCCTCTACCCGGCCCAATCCCCGACGAAGTTCCCTGGTTCCCTTCGCCAAGGTGACATAAGCATCTCGCCTGTTTCCATGGCAACGCAGCGGCAGGTGAGCGGCGAGGCCGACGTGGTGCGGGAGCCGGCACGGGGCTCGCGCTGGGGGGAGGCGCTGCCCACGGGTACCCACGCTGCGCCCGCGGACTGGGGGTGCCCGCGCTGGCTGGTGTGTCTGTGGTGTGAGAGAGGCCCACGGGAGTGCCATCCGCAGTGCATGAGATACCTGTGATGTCTGACACAGCCGTGCTGTATGGGGTGGCCACAGTGCTTTGGATGGCCACGGTGTGCATGGGGTGCCCCTTGTGCATGGGGCACTTGCAGTGCATTGGATGTCCATTGTGCATGCACTGCCCACAGTTCGTGGGATACAGGTCATGGGTGGGTTGCCCATGGTGCGTAGGGCACCCACACCGCAGCCCCTCCTCTCCCTTGCGGGAGCTTCAGGCCAGCTCCATCCTCCCGGCTGTGCTGCATGGCTCCATCCATGACCACACCACAGGGCCTCTAGCCCCACCGGTGCCCGGCACGGTGCCCAGCAGCAAGACAGCATCCTGCCCAGGGGCTCTGCAGAGTGATTGGCTGCCCCACAGCTCTGCCACCCACTGCATGTCTCCATCTACATTTGCTGCCTGTGGTCCTGCCTTGCCCACAACGCAGCTGGCATCCCAGGTGGGTGACCATCTGGAGGGGATCTGTGGCCCCTCTATCGCTGCTGGCCCCAGGCTTCCAGCGCGCCTTTGCTCAGTTGCAGTGGCTAGACAGACAGCTCAGTGCCTGCTGTGCTTATTTCATGTGCAATTAAAAGGCCGAGCCCCACAGCATCGCTCCCCTGATCACTTGGCATACCCAGGCAGGAGGCAGCAGTGGTGCTGTGCAGCGGCAGATCTGGTAGTTAGAAAATAAATTGAGTTGCCTTTCTGCCCACCTCAGCCCAACTGGCACGGGCACTGTCGTGTGGGCACCCAGGGGTGCCCAGGTGGGTGGTGCAGCAGTGTGAGCCACGGGTGCTGCAGCAAGTCGTGCCGCAGCCAGCACCAGCAACAATACCATGCTGGGGACCGCAGTGTCTGTCCGTGCTGTGACCCCCCAGGCTGGCCCTGGGCTGCGGCTGGAGGGGTCGTTAAACCAATGAAATATGAAATGCCTGTATATCCCCGACAGGGGTTTTAATTAAATTAATTGCCAGCGACATTGTAAAAGTGCTGATGGGGTAATAACCAGAGCATTATGGTGGCCGTTTATCTTCCCCGCGTAAATTAGCTGCTGCACCTTGCCCGTCCCGGCGGGCATCACGTTGGGCTTGCTTGGCGCATGCTTCCCAGTTCTCAGGGGCCTGATCCAACTTGGGGGATCAGCTAGGCCTGGAGACCCCCTGGGGGACTCAGCCAGGGCCCAGGGGACCCTTGTGTTGCCTGCGTCCCCATATCCCCTGTGTCCCCATCCTCATGGCAGAGATGGCTGTGCCAGGCGGCAGCCAGCTGGGGTGGGCACAGGCAGTGGGGGTCCCATGGGCTGCGTGGGGAGGGGGTTGCCAAAGGAAGGCACTTAATTACTGCGCATTCCATCCCATTTAATTGCTTATTAAATCCTAACCAGCCAATTAGCAGCAGCAATTACAGCTTCATTCAGTGACACAATCGCTATTTTATCGTTTGTTAATCAAATGCTTATTTAAGGCCCTGGTTTATTAACTCTTTTTGCAGCAGGCGGATGAGTAGGGAGAGCAAGGGCACTGGGCTGTGCCCAAGCTGGGCTACCTGGATGCTGCATGACCATGCCACATGCCATATCCCCAGCACTGCTGTCCCCAGGGGGACCCTGCCTTGGTGCATGGCACTCACAGACCCCAAGCAAAGATGGAGGATGCCAAATAATCCCCGAGGTACATGTGTGCAACCTCAAGCTGAATGTTGCCACCTTGGGGATAATGGGGGCAGCCAGCCCCCATGTGCCATGCCTGTGCCCACTCCCAGGTGGGTGCCAGCAGCACAGGACAATGTGCACCACTCTGCCACCCTGTGGCATCCTCCAGGGCACGAGGCACATACCCTACTACTCGCTCTGCATCCCTGTACTAGGCCAGGGCACAGCAGGGCAGGATGCAGACCACAGCCGGCACCTTGCAGCATGCTGGGAAGGAGGGACAGCAGTGCCCCGGGAGGCGTGAGCGATGGCCCTTGTTGGTCACACTACATTTCCTTTTCATTAGTGCTAAGTGTGGACATGAGGGATCGGCGCGGGTTCAGCAGGCGCAGCCACCGCACGGCTGCTCTCCCTGATAGATGGTAGGGCTGGGAGGGCCGCTGTATTGCCGGCGTGGAGGGCACAGTGGCAAGACACAGAGTCACTAGCCCAGAGCCATGCCAGTATGGGTGATGGCCCAGCCTGGGCATGCTGGAGGTGGCCAAACCCCCGTCTCCCCGCAGGTGCTCAACAAAGTGCGACTGTGGCCAATCCAGTGTCCGGTGCCTCCACGGACCTGCTGCCACACTTCCAGCTGGAGCCTGAGGACGTCTACATCGTGAAAAACAAGGCGGTGAGCCTGGCCTGCCGCGCCACCCCTGCCACCCAGATCTACTTCAAGTGCAACGGCGAGTGGGTGCACCAGGCTGATCATGTCACACAGCACAGCACTGACCGCAGCACTGGTGAGCACCAGCGTGAGGAACGGTGCTGGCCCCAGTGATGGGTATTCATGTGCACCCCTTTCCAAGGGGGTTTGCATGGGGCTGGGGTCACAGGCACTGTTCCCAGTGTGCTGGTGCTGACATGCCCCCTTGATGGCAGGGCTGCCAGTGATGGAGGTGCGCATAGAGATCACTCGCCAGCAAGTGGAGAAGATCTTCGGACTAGAGGAGTACTGGTGCCAGTGCGTGGCCTGGAGCTCCTCCGGCACCACCAAGAGCCAGAAAGCCTTTGTGCGCATCGCCTGTGAGTGTCTGCAAGTGCCCGGATAGGGCGCAGGTTTCTGGCCCCAGCCCCCCACCTCACCTCTGCACCTCCCCAGATCTGCGCAAGAACTTCGAGCAGGAGCCGACAGCCAGAGAGGTCTCCATCGAGCAGGGTGTCGTGCTGCCATGCCGCCCTCCCGAGGGCATCCCCCCTGCTGAGGTGAGTCCCCACAGCAGGGCAGGATGTGGCTGAGGGTGCCCCTTGACTGCAGGGACACTGTGCATACTGTCCAAGGGGTTGGCCTGGCTAGGCAGCTGGTGATATCCCCTTGCCCCACAGGTGGAGTGGCTGCGCAACGAGGAGCTGGTGGACCCGGCGCTGGACGCCAATATCTACGTGACGCCAGAGCACAGCCTGGTGCTGCGGCAGGCCCGCCTGGCTGACACCGCCAACTATACTTGCGTGGCCAAAAACATTGTGGCTCGTCGACGCAGCACTTCTGCTGCCATCACTGTCTATGGTACAGCCCCACCACGCCTGGCCCTGCCATGCTGCCCCAGTGTCGCCCTCCCCATGCTGTCCCTCCCCACATCCCCCATCCTGATGGGGTGCTGACGGGTCTCTCTCCACCCAGTGAACGGTGGCTGGTCGACATGGACGCAGTGGTCAGGCTGCAGCACCAGCTGTGGGAGGGGCTGGCAGAAGCGGAGCCGGACGTGCACTAACCCCACACCCCTCAATGGGGGTGCTTTCTGTGAGGGCCAAAATGTGCAGAAAACCGCCTGCACCACCCTCTGCCCAGGTACCTGCCCAGACCGGGCCACCACTGCCACCCCCACCATGCCGATGCTGCACTTCTCGCTGCACCCATTGCAGTCCCTCTGCCCCCTGGGTGTCTTGTCATCCCACCCTGCCGCGTGTCCATCTCTGCCAGCACTAAGGCAGGGGAGGGGGCTAGCAGTGGGGTGCTGACCCCCAGCTGTGCCTGCAGTGGACGGTGCCTGGTCGGAGTGGAGCAAGTGGTCTGTGTGCGGGGCCGAGTGCACCCACTGGCGCAGCCGGGAGTGCTCAGAGCCAGCGCCACGCAATGGGGGCCGGGATTGCCACGGCCCTGAGCTGGACACCCGCAACTGCACCTCTGAGCTCTGTAGCCACGGTGAGAGCAGCAGGGATGGTGAGGTTGTCCCCTGGGACAGGGGGCTGGAGGATGCCCATGTGTGCTAACTCCCTGCTCCATGCAGCTGCCCCTGGTGTGGAGGACGTGGCGCTGTATGTGGGGTTGGTGGCTGTGGCCGTGTGCCTGGTGCTGCTGCTGCTGGTCGGGGTGCTGGTGTACTGCCGCAAGAAGGGGGGCCTGGATGCTGATGTGGCTGATTCCTCCATCCTCACTGCCGGCTTCCAGCCCGTCAGCATCAAGCCCAGTAAAGCCGGTGAGCTGCAGGGATGGGGCTGTGCAGCCATGATGGGACATGGTATCCCTTAGGATGTGGGGGTGGTCATGCCGTCAGGAAGGGCTGTGATGCCCCATGAGGTCCCTGGGTGGGGGCTCTGTGCTGCGTGAGGTCCCTGGGCAGGGGCTGTGTGCCTCATGATGTCCCTGGTCTTGAGTACGGGCTAGTGCCCTATGGGATCCCTGACACGTGGGGTCAGTACCTTTTGCAACATATGGTCCCTGGCTATGGGCAGAGGCTCTGTAAGGCCTGTCTGTTCTCTGGGTTGGTGCTGTGTGCTCCAGGGACCCCAAGGATGACTGTGCCCCAAAAGTCTGTGCCATAGGGGCAGGGGATTGATAGGCTTTGGACCCCCAGGGGTGGCTGTTCCCCATACAGTCCTTACCAGAGGGGTAGAGGCTGTGTGCCCCATGCCCTCTGGGGTTGAATGTGCCACTGCATTGCTGGTGGAGACAACCTTCATCCCCGCTGTGTCCTGTCACAACTGTCCCCTGCTCTGTGTGCCGCAGACAACCCCAGCCTGCTCACCATTCAGCCTGACCTCAGCACCACCACCATGACCTACCAGGGATCACTCTGCCCACGCCAGGACAGCACCGCCAAGCTCCAGCTACCCAATGGGCACCTGCTGAGCCCACTGGGTGCTGGGCGGCACACGCTGCACCACAGCTCGCCTGCTGCTGAGGGTGCTGACTTTGTGGCCCGGCTTTCCACCCAGAGCTATTTTCGCTCACTCCCCCGTGGCAACACCAACATGGCCTATGGCACTTTCAACTTCTTGGGGGGGAGGCTCATGATTCCCAACACAGGTATGGTGGGGTGGGTGTGGGGTGCCAAAGTATTGTCCAGTGCAGGCAGGTCCCTGTGGGGCTCACTCCTCTGCCTGCACTCCCCCACCCAGGGATCAGCCTGCTCATCCCACCTGATGCCATCCCACGGGGAAAGATCTATGAGGTCTACTTGACCCTGCACAAGCAGGAGGAGGTGAGGTAGGTGCTGCAGCTGGGGTTACCAGAGCACTGGGATGCTGGGGTGGTGTTTGTCCCTGCTCAGCTCCCCCCATTGCTGCCCCAGGCTGCCCCTGGCTGGCTGCCAAACACTCCTGAGCCCCATTGTCAGCTGTGGGCCCCCTGGGGTCCTCCTTACCCGCCCTGCCATCCTGGCTATGGGTCACTCTGTGGAGGCCAGCGCTGAGAACTGGAGCATCCGTCTGAAGAAGCAGTCATGCGAGGGCACGTGGGAGGTGAGCATCTGCAGCAGACAAGGGGATCAGGGTTGGGGGGTGATGCCCATGCCTGAGGTACATCTCTGCCTGGCTGCTGCAGGATGTGCTGCAGCTGGGTGCTGAGCCGTGCACGGAGCTGTACTACTGCCAGCTGGAAGCACAGGCTTGCTACATCTTCACGGAGCAGCTGGGACGCTTTGCCCTGGTCGGGGAGTCCCTCAGCATGGCAGCCTCCAAGCGTCTCAAGCTGGTCCTGTTCGCACCAGCCACCTGCCCCTCGCTTGAGTACAACATCCGTGTCTACTGCCTCAGCGATACCCAGGATGTCCTAAAGGTACCAGGGGTCCCCATCCTGGCTTGGAGTGAGGGCTCTGCAGGCAGAGTTGGGCTCCCGGTGTGCAGCATTTCTTGCATGACCGCTGCCTGTACTGGCAGGAGGTGATCCAGCTGGAGAAGCAGTTAGGGGGGCAGCTTATTGGAGCGCCCCGCGTGCTGCACTTCAAGGACAGTTATCACAACCTGCGCCTCTCCATCCACGATATGCCCAGCTCCCTCTGGAAGAGCAAGCTCCTTGCCAGCTATCAGGTGAGGAGCCCAGCCAGTGGGGACAGGGATGGATTATCCCTGCCACTCTGACCCATCACCTCACCACAGGAGATCCCGTTCTACCACATCTGGAGTGGGCTGCAGCCCTTCCTGCACTGCACCTTCACCCTGGAGCGCCTAAGCCCCAGCACCTCTGAGCTAGCCTGCAAGATCTGGGTCTGGCAGGTGGAGGGCGATGGACAGAGCTTCACAGTCAACTTCAACATTGCCAAGGTGAGGGCAGGGCTGGAGGGAGACTCCTGAGGGTGACCCCAGGATAGGTTCACATTTCCCTGGTGAACTCCCCTAGGACACGAGGTTTTCGGACTGGCTGGTTCCCGACAGTGAGGTGGGTGCCCCAGCCCTGGTGGGCCCCAGTGCCTTCAAGATCCCCTTCCTCATCCGTCAGAAGATCATCAGCAGCCTGGACCCACCAGGCACCCGGGGAGCTGACTGGAGGATGCTGGCCCAGAAGCTCAACCTTGACAGGTAGCCAGGGGTGGGGACAAGGTGTCACAGTAGATAGGGATGGAGGGGGGCTTCTGGTCTCATCCTGCACCCATGGATGGATGCTGGAATGCTGTGGGACCCTGGGAGCAGGATGGTGCTCAAGGTGTGGCCAGCATGGTGCTGGTCCTGGGGTGCAGAGCCATCCCCGTGCACTGACGTGGTCCTTCTGCCCCCACCAGCCATCTCAGCTTCTTCGCCTCGAAGCCGAGCCCCACGGCCATGATCCTCAACCTGTGGGAAGCGCGACACTTCCCCAATGGCAACCTCTCGCAGCTGGCTGCTGCTGTGGCTGAGGTGGGCAAGCAGGACGGTGCCCTCTTCTCCGAGGCCGAGTGCTGAGCACGGCAGGGAAGGGGGGACCCAACCCGGGGGGCTCAACCCCTGCTCCTGGGGTACCAGTGCAATGTCAGGTGGAGGGGGAGGCCCCAGCCAGCCCCTGGGCCCCCACTATCCCACAGCCCCCTGGAAGGGATGCCCATGCCCATGGCAGCAGGGCTCAGGGCCCGGCCCTGGGGGTCCTGCAGTTCCATGGCAGGGGCCTGGGGGGTCACTGGGTGTGCGTCATGCGTGCGGTGCCGTCATACTGTCTGCGTGTGGGGCCGGGTGGCCCCAGGCCCCGTGCCGTGTTGTGTAAAGACCGTTTTTTTAATTCTGTATTAAGTGCATTCAAGTATTTACACTTGGCCTTATGTACATAGCGGTGCCGCGGGCGGGGGGTCTGCCGGAGGTGAATGTAAATAAATTCGATATATATTGCTATGTGGGGCTGTGCCCTGCCTCCCTTCCCCATGCCTCTCCCTACCCCCCCGCCCTGAGGAGTCAGAGATGCAGAGAAAAGTGCTTTATTGGGGTGACAGTAGTGGCATCAGTGCCTGTAGCTAGGACTTGGCCCCCCGGCAGGCCACAGCTGCCACAAGTGCAGCCCCTTTCCCCGAGCCATCCTCTGACCGCAGGAAGGTGACAGTGCAGTTAGGTGCCAGCTCTTGCAGCATCTGCTGGAGGTTCTGGGAGAAACTAGAGGGGACAGAAGGAGAGCGTAAGGGCTGGCATCTCCCATCCCACAGCCCCCAACCCCAGACTCCTGCCATAGGGCAAGGGTCCTCAGAGGGTGCCTGCCACCCCCACCCCTACTCACCATGGGTGCATCTTATACAAGGTGCCATCCACCCCCACGGTGACAGCTAGCCGTGCCAGGCCCCGGTTCTCCCGCATCTTCTCCACCACGGCAGCCAGGCCAGCAGCACAGAGCTGGGCTGCCCGCAGGGACACGGTCTGGCACACCTCCCGCACCAACACACTATCCTCAAAAGTGGCCTGGAGGTCCAGGTCCTGCAGAATCCTCTGTACCTGCCGCAGGGCCAGCCCATCGCTGCACCAGACCAGAGGGCACTGTTAGCACCACTGTCCCCATAACCATCTCCATAACCATCCCCATCTCAGAGGCTGGAGACGGCATCACCCTCCATGTACCCTATCAGTGTAGTGTGGCCTCCACATCCGAGGTTCAGGGAACCTACTGGAGCCCAGGACTCACATCTCAATGGTGGAGAGGAACTTGGTCTGAAAGATGTCCTTGGTGTGAAGCTTGGGGCAGGGCTTGCCACGGAACAGGAGCTGTTTTTCCACCAGTGCCAGCAGGATGTGGCGCACGATCTCACCCAGGTACATGCCACTGATGAGCTTCTCGAACCTGCCCCAGGCACAGCCTTAGCCAGGCACAGATGCCCTCACCCAGACCCGTCCCCTCCCCAGGGCCCTCATCCACCTCTGCTTGCCCGCATTGATGGATTTCTCATCTGCAAGCCGGTCAAAGTCAGTGATGTAGTCGTCCAGGCAGCCATTGTCCCCAAAGGCCCCCCACTCCATGTTGATGCACATGCGGCCCTGATCCCCCTCCACGGTGCCCACGTTCTGTATCTCCTCCATGTAGCAGGCATTGGTCCCTGTCCCTGTGGGTCCCATGCTGCTGTCATCCCCCACGGCCTTGGCAGAGCTGTCTGGCACCCCGTGGCCATATCACATGGAATGGCGAGGGTTTGGGAGACCTCACATGTTCAAGTGCTCCTTACCTACGATGAGGCCAATTTCACATTTGGGGTCATCATAGCCACAGGACATCATGGTTCCCACTGTGTCGTTGACCAGAGCCACCACTTTCAGCCCTAAGTGCTACCAAACCAGAGACAGGGACATAAGTAGATTAACAGCACCCAGCCAGTTTCTGGAGCTGGCCCTACCTGGGTGCAGGGTGGCACCACAGGAACAGGCTCACAGCCCTTCCCTACTTGTTTGCGTTGGGCTGCTGCCCGCAGCAGCTGGACCACATCCTCTCCCACACAGCCTGAAGCACTGAAACCTTTAGTCCAGGTCAACAGCACTGCCTGCAAAAGAGGCAGGAGCAGGGGATGGGCAGCTGCCTTGCACCCCAGGGCACTTCTCATCCCCCTAGGGACAGAGCTCCACCCTCACCTTATCCAGGCCCAGCTGCTGGCAGGGGAAGGAGAAAGTGAAGCCAAGCGGCAGGACTTGCTCCATCAAATCCTGCTTCAGCTGGAAGTCCCTGATGCACTCAATGATGTGGTCAAAGAGCTGTGGAGAGTGGCTGTGGTCAGCAGTACCCAGGCTGGGGTGGTGCTGTGGAAGTCTCCCAGCCCCATGGGCAGCAAGAGAGGTGACAGTTTCCACTCCTCTCTCAGTCCCTCAGCCACATATCCTCAGCCTCACCATCTCGCCAGTGCCCTGCATGATGGCAGTTGGGATGACGTAGATCTCGCTGGCCATGTGGATGCCATCCTCTGTCACATGCACCACCAGCACACGGAAATTGGTCCCTCCCAGGTCCAATGCCAGGAATTCACCTCGCTCTGCAGAGAGCCAGCACAAGGGATCAGTTGGGCCGTGGCACCCTTGGCATCCTTTTCCCCAGGCCCCGGACCCTCACCTGTGCCATCAGGTGTGCCACAGACATAGGTGGGCAACATGCGAACAGAGGAGGCAGCATTGGTCTCTCGGCCCAGTCCTAGCTCCATCTCCTGCCTCATCAGTGCCTGGACGCGCTCCAGATCAGCACGGCTGAGCCGCATTGGGGCCAGCAGCTGGTTCACCTCACGGCGCTGGGCTGCCAGGCGCAAGGCCACTGCTGTCACGATGGCTGCCCCCCGCCCATTCCCATCCACTGAGGGCACAAGAGTGGCCCTGCATTCAGGGGCCAGCAGCCCTGTCACGCTCTGCAGGATCTCCCCAAACCTGCCAGACAAAGAAGAAGATAGCAAAGACCTGGTGTGAAGCATCCTGCTGGGGTGGAGCTCAACTGGGAGCCCCATGTCCCTTCCTCACCTGATGTAGCCCCGGTACAATTCACCATCCACTGCAACATTGACAAACAGCCGCTCCAGCTCCCGGCTCTGGCACATAAGGCTGAGGATGGCAGCCAGCCCGGCAGCACTGAGTGCAGCAGCACGGCTCACCACCACCCGGCAGACCTGCTGCACCCGGCAGCAATCTCGCTCGCTCGGCTGCAGCCCCAGGGCCTCCAGAGCCCGCTTTGCCTCAGCCATGCCTTCCTCATTGCTGCAAGGGAGAGCACAGTGCTGGCTTACAAGGCCACCACCATGTGGCCGGGGTAGCCCACCCATCATCCCCCCAATCCTCCCACCTGTGGTAGCTCCTGGTCCCCAGACACTCACTCAATGATCTGCAGGACCTGCTGGGTCTTGAGCGCACCCTTGGTCCTCAGGACAATAACATTGCTTCCATTGAAGAGTGCTTTCTCAGTAGCCAGGGCAATCAGTACATGCCGGACAATCTCCCCCAGGTACAGGCTGCCCACCAGCTTCTCAAACCTGCGTGCAGCCTGAGCTGAAGTCAGTTGTCCCTCCCTGGCACCCCTCAGCCCTTTGAGAGCACCCAGGAGCATCACAGGTGAACATGTGCTCCTGTTGGTGAGGCCTGACATGCCCAAGGATGGATGGAGGAGTCTTAGGGCCTCTGCCCTCTTTGGGGTGTGGGTGCACCTCTTCTCCCCAGGGTTGGAGGATTCCTGGTCCACATGCTGGTCGTAGGGGGTCAGGATGTCGCTCAGGGTGCCATCATCCCCGAAGGAGCCCCACTCGGTGTTGACACACATCCGCCCACTGGTCTCTTCTGCCATCTCTACCAGCTGTGCCTCCGCCATGAAGCAGCTGTTGGTGCCCTTGCCTGTTGGGAGCAATGGGAGTGAGCATCAGCACAAGCTCTCACCAGCACCCACCAGCCTGGCACACAGGGTGCCTGCTGCTTACCCACAACCAAGGCGATCTCACAGGGTTTCCCCCCCAAGCTGCAGGTCATCATGGTGCCCACAGTGTCATTCATCAGGGCAACAACATCCACATGGTAGAGCTGGCCGATGGAAAAACAAGATCATTGTCAGCTGCTCCACGTGGGCAGTCCCCAGCCAGGCCACCTCACCCCATGTTCTCCCACCTCCTGCTTGTTGATGGCTGACTGCAGCAACTGCACAATGTCCTTTCCCACCACATCAGTGTAGCTGAAGCCCTTGCACCAGGAGAGGAGTTCAGCCTGTGGAGAGCACGTGGCCAAACTGCTGACCTCTGGAACTGGGCCAGCTCCTCTCCCCACCACTGATGTGCTAGGGAGGAGGCAGCTACAGCCACATGCCCACAACAGGGCTGCCCTGCTCACCTTGTCCAGCTGTGTTTGCCTGCAGCTGAAGGGAAAGACGAAGCCCAAGGGAAGGCGATGCTGGGGGCTGCCAATGCCGGCCAGGAATTGCCGCACAGATTGTGCAATGAAGTCAAAAAGCTGCAAAGACATGGCTGGGGTGACCATCTGCTCCCATTAACCAGCACCCAGGCCGCTGGAGGAGGCCCAGAGCCCTAGCACTGTTCCAGAGCCCTGATGAGCCTCTGTGGTGCTGTGCAGCCCAGCACCAGGAACCCTCCACCATGGCCTCCTCATACCGCTTCCCCCTTGCCCTGCATGATGTCTGCTGGCATGTCAAAGTTCTTGTACATCACTTGGAGGTTCTGATTTCCGTCACCTGGGAGGCTCACCCACAGGGTCCGGACGTGGCTCTGGCACAGCTCCACCACCAGCAAGTCACCCTTCTCTATGGGGAAGTGGAGGCAGTATCAGGGAAAGACCCACCCTATGACATGATTCCCCAAAACCTACTCCTCACCCTGTCCCAGGAACAGTCATTCACCCATGGGGGAGGTTCCTGAGACCCTGAGACCATCACAGGTGCCAAGGGAACCAGGTCCTGACCTCTGCCCCTGCACTGGGGACTGGCAGAGGCAGCACAAGGGCAGACTATGGACCCCATAATTGACTGGAGACTGGTGCACCCTTCCCCAGCACCCCAGGGCCATGTCCAGCTAGACGGACAGGGCTTCAGGTAGCAGAGCAGGCTGTCCCCAGGCCGGGCTGCTTTACCAGTGCCATCGGGCGTGGAGCAGATGAAGGTGGGCAGCATCCGCACATTGGCCTGTGCGTGGGTCTCACGGCTCAATCCCATGCGCATGGCTTTCATCATGCGACTCTTCACAGCCTGCAGCGTCTCCAGCGGGACAGTGAGTGCTAGCACAGCTCGTTGTACCTGGGGATGGCTCATTAGGGCAGGTCTGAGGGGCAAGGCTGCCTCTCTCTGGGCATAGGGCAGGGCAGCAATAGGCCTTACCGGTGTGCAGGTGGAACTATCATTCTGGTGGCTCAGCTGATTACTCTCTGGGGACCTGTGTGGAGGGAGGTGGCATGTCACCTGCTGAGCCCTGGCCCACAGGAGGACAAGACACACGCCTGCCCTCAACCAAGCACACGAGAGGGGCAGGGTGGGCCCATACCCGACACTGCCTCCCACCTCCCCTCTGCGTCCCTACTCCACGGGGCCACGGTCTCAACAGGACTGTCACAGCAGTTGCGACCCAGCAGCCGGGGGTAGAGAAGGCAGCTGCGCCCCACGACGGCGATGGGGCAGAGGCCGTTCTCAGGGGCCGTGGGGGAGAGGGACTGCCCCCACCTCGCCCTGTCCGCTTCTCCCCTGCAAGAGGCCCGAGGCTAGTCTGTGCCCTGTCCGGGGAGGTGCAAGACGCGGCGGGGGCAGGGGAAGCCTGCTCAGCCCCATCCCCGGCCCCAACCGCGGCCTCTCCACGGTCAGGCTTCGCACGGCCACGCCGGGCCAGAACCCCTCACCGGTTCAGAGCCGAGCGGCTCCGATTCTCCGGGGTCAGACCCCGCCGGCGGAGGTTGTACAGGCTGGAGGCGGCAGGGGTCTGCACCCGGCTGGTTCTCCCCGCCCTGCTGTTCCGGCCGGGTTGGGGCAGGCCGCCGCGCCCTGGGCTATCCATAGCTGCAGGGTCGGTGGCGGGGCCAGTGGCAGAGGGGCGACGGGGGGCGGCACGGGGGACGACCGTTAATAATGCCACTGCCGTTACCCCGGCAACAGAAGCAGCGCCCACGGGCGCCCCGCCTCGCCACTGGCCGGCCCTCCCCACGACTGGCGCCGCCGCGGCCAATGGGCGACCCCGCAGGAGGGGGCACGCCCCACCCCGGGCAGCATCGCCCCCGCTTCCTATTACGGCTTCCAAACTGGACGCCGAGTTTTAATTAGCTCCGCATCAGCGCGTTCCATTAATTAAGCAGCACGGTGATAAGCTACACCTTCCCCCCGCCCTACCCTTTTACGGGGAACGGTTGCCGGGGATCGGGGGAACCCCTACGGCCCAGCCCGGGGCTCTGTCCTGCCCGTGAAGCCACCCAGCTGGTGGCTGGGGCAGGTAGAGGCCTCCCTGCCACGGGGACCGGGCACACGACAGCACACAGCCCTGCCGAGCCACGCAGGAAGACACCAAGAACACGGGGCCATGGCCCTGGTCACACACCAGCTCTGGCTATCAGCTGCCACGAAGGTGCCCTCCACAGCTGCCAGCAGGGAAAGTCACAGATGTGCTGCTTCAGAGCATCGGGCATCACAGCCCCCTTGCCAGGGAGGCCCCAAGCACCATAGCCCCCCTGGCCAGTAGTCCCCAGGCTCACACCACACCCCCTGCCAAGAGCCAGAGGATAGGCCTGGGGCAGTGTGATTTTGGACAAACCCTCTGCTGTTCCTCTCCTCTCCTCCCTCCAGCACCTCCCATTCCCCAGAGAAGGACAGCACAGCTCCTCCGTGTTGCTGCAGTTTCATAAAAACATACATAAATATATTTCCATTTCTTTAACAGAGCGCAAAGCTACACAGGCACCTATAAAACACACAGCCACTTCTCCCAGTGTTCCCTGCCCAGGTTGTGTAAAATATATAAAAGGGGAGTGGGAGAACAAGGCTGTGGGTGAAGCAGGGCCACAGGGCCACACAGTCCCTCGCAGGGCGGGGGGAGGTGCCAGGGGTGCCCTGACACCCCACCGCCCTCAGAACTTGTGCTTTCTCTGCTGGCAGCCTTTGGTTTGCTGCTGGCTGCCCAGGCAAAGAGCTGCATGTGGTTCCAAGTCCACCACGCAGTCCACAGCTTCTGAGGAGATGCCAGGTTTTGCAGGGGAGACATCAAAAGGAGGGTGCCGAAGGTAGTTGGAGCTGTCTGCTGCTGATCCCTCGGCTCTGGCTGAGAGTGCTGAAGGTGAGTCTTGGTCTTCTAGTCCAGTGAGGGAGGTCCCTGCATCAGCACCTGCAACGACAGCACATAGAAGACTTGCCCAGCCACTCATGAGCAAGGGGACATGGGTGCTGCTGCAACCATTTCTCCCCACTCATCTCCTCCTGTCCTTGGATCCGTGGAGGGAAGCACCAGTGTACATGCAGGGCTGATAGCAGCCTGCCATCCCCCACAGTAAGCTAGACATCTCTTGGTGCAATGGCTCAGAAGACATCATTACCCCACGAGGGCTCTGGCGCTGGCACAGGTCCAGCAGGCACAGGCAGGGAGGTGTGAGGCCAGCTGTGGGGCGCCAATGGTCACCTAAGCCCACAGCCTCCCGTTCTGCTCAGGAGGAACAAACCATTTCAAGGGGAATTTGCCGTTTCAGCACAGCCCAAAGCTGAGTTGGGACCAAAAGGGGAGAGCTGGGAAATGTTAGCCCTGACAGGCCAGGCAGGCACAGAAAGCAGCTTCCCACCTGCAGACTTGCTCTCCGAGAGCTCCAGCATCCTGAGGAGTCCCCTCTCCTGCCTTCCAACATCCTGCCAAGGAGGAGAACCACTGTCACAGTGCTGCCATAAGGAAACCCCATAGCCAGGGTGACCTTTTGTCCACACACCCCCCCAGCTCACAGAATCAGGCTGGGCACATGAGAGGGTATCCTTTATTTCCAGGCACTCCAGATGAGCACAGCCAGCTGTCGAGGGAAAGGGCACTGCCCCATGCCCAGCCTGACCAGTGCCTAAGCAGAGGCAGCTGAGAGCAGTCAATAAAGCTGAACCCAGTAAGTGCAGGAAGCCACCCCCAAGCAAACCAGTGAGCATGGGGCTATAACAGAGACTTGTGAGCACCAGGCGCTTTGCTCCTGGCACCATGCCTCTGAGGACAGGCTCCATCCCACTCTGTCAGAGGGCACAGGGGCTTGGTGTCGGAGCAAAGGGCCTTCCTCCAGGCCAGAGACATATAACAAATGCATATCCTGTGCCCTCTCTCAGCCCCTGGGAAGATGCATCTGTGCTGGTCACACTTGGCCTGGTTGCTTTGAGCATTGCTGGCCCAGCGAAATCCCCTCTCCCGTCAGCTCCCTATCCGCAGAAATGCTCTAGAAGGCAGTGGCATACCAGCTGCAGGGTTGCAGCTGCAAAACGCGCCCAAATGGGCCATGGCAGGAACCCGCAAGCTCAACAGCACCACTAGGAAGCTTTCCAACGGCCCAGCCCATGCCCTGGCATGACCTGCTCTCCTGTGAGTTGACACCTGAGCCATAGCCTCAGCACAAAGCAGGGCCAGAGGAAACACAGAGCCTTGCCAAGCCATCCCAAAGGGCCATTTGGCTCCAGCAGTTTTCCCTCATGCCCTGTGCCCATGTCTGCATGGAGGACCCCACATATCAGCCTTAGCCACCTGTAAGGTACAGAAACAGAGTCAAACAACCGCCATAGAGCTGGTCACATGCAGAAGCAGCCATCCTGCTGTAGTCTGAACCACAGAGCACTTGGCTGTATCCCAGTAAAAATCACCAAACAGAAATCTCATCATTTGCATCTGAATCCCCAAAGGGCTGAGGCCTGTGATGGATTTAAGGGATTATATGAAACTAAGACATCATGTTGCATCTTCATGCTGAGAATCACATTTCTGAGTGCAGGCAAAGCTGCAGCACTAGGTCTTTGCCCACAGGAACCAGCAGGAAGGCCTGCAAGGATTCTCCCAGTGCTCCCCTGGGACCACCACAAGAAGAAAAAAGGAGGTAGGAGGCAACACCTGGCAAGTGACTCTGAACCAGCTGCTACCCACGCTCCTGCCTCCCACCTCCTCTAGTAAGGCACATCCCCCACATCCGGAACACCTCCACCGCACTCACTCCCCCACATTTCTCCCAGGATGCTGCAGTTTGCTCCCAGCATGAAGTGGTTCCCCCTGCTCCATCTCTGAAGCCTTCCCCATGGGAAAAGGCTTGTGCATGGAATCAGATATGCTTGTCACCCTGACACTGCCCTCCACTCCATTTATATCCAGCCAAGGAATCCTGTAGGACAAAAGCACGCTGTCTGGCAGCAGGACAGCCCTGGCTGCCTGCCTGCTGGAAAGGTTACTGGCAGCTCCACTGGATTAGCTCACCCCTGGGATGGGTCCATGCTCTCGCAGAGTGCTGCGGGAAGGAGGGCAACAAGTTCTCTGGCCATGGCGGCCCAGAGGAACAGGCAATCCAACATGAGGTCAGCTCATCCTGTCAACCAGGTAAACAGCTGCTGCTGCTAACCCAGCCCCAAACCCAGCACAAAGCAAAGGAGACAGTCTGTAGGATTGCCCCTCACCTTGTCGCTTCGCAGCCTCCTGGTTCCCTGAGCTTGCCTAGCAGCCTGAAGGCAGCTGTCCACGTGCCTCTGATACTGCAGCAGTGGCACCAGTGACTTACAGAGGTAACACTTCTCACACCTGCCAGGCAGCAAAGGACAGAGCACTGCATTAGGTTTTGTCCCTGCACCGGGCTCCCAGTCACCAGCAGTGACTTTCCTCCTCCAGGCCATGCCACAGAGAAGACACGTCACCAGATCAGGTCTCACTCAGTAGGGCCAAGCCAGCACCAATCACAAAGATTGAGTGATTATCAGTTTCCCCTGCCTGTTCCTCTGTATCCTGCTGCTGCAGCAGTGGGATGGTAATCAAATCCGCTCATCTAACTATCTCAAACACCACTAATTTCTCCCCAGACATAAAGCACCCTGTCAAAATCCACAGAAATGAAGTGCAAGGGCTTTGCAAAGGGGAGCTGAATTGTGCCTGAAAAGCAAACCAAGTGTGTTAAATCAGAGAGACGTTTTACCTGGGCTGGATGAACTTGTCTGACTAGTAAATCAAGTCTTTCTCTGCACTGTCTCCATTTTGCATCATGCCAGGTTGGGAGAGGAATGCAGAGCACAAAGCTCCTTCTGCAGGGTTGGCACAGCATGTTCCTCAAAACCCCTTGTTTGTGTAGAAGATGCCCAGGTTCACACACAATGACTGAGTGTGCTTAGGAAGAAAACTGTCCTGGGCAAGAGGAGATGAAGGTCAGGTGTGGATTTACACAGCTACACTTGCTTCCACACCAGCTCTCAGCAGGGACCAAACCATGCAGAAGAGAGCATCGGTTCTTCAGGAGGGGAGCATCCACCTGGGTAGCTATTCAGAAATGGACCATCTCCAAGAAAAGATGAGCCCCCAGGGACCAGACCTAGCAGCACTGTGTTCAGTTTGGTAAGCAGTATTCTCCTAGCAAAACTCACCCCAGGCTCAAAAAAGCCCATGGAGAGCCCCCATCAAGCAAAACTCTGCAGTACTTTTCCCGTATTTTCTTTCCAGTCAGTGCTGATTACCCAGATAATGTGTCTAAACAGAAGCTGTCCTCTCTATAATTAGCCTAATTCCATTAGTGATGTTGCCATCCACTGTTTGTAACAACAAAATTGCTTCCATAGCAGGGATTTTACTGTCAGATCCTCTCTTATGATGCTTTGTGTGGGTGGCGGGAGGAGGGGCTGCATGGGAAAGGATTAAACAAAGCCACTGCTATTCTGAAAGTCTAATTTAATTAAGAATATCACTACAGGTGCCATGTTACAGCCTCCCTGTCCTAGCCTCCTCTTTTCCTGAGGTTACGAAGCTCAAATCTCCCATCAGAAACTGGCTGAGTTAGCACCATTTTACCTACAGCTCCCTCCACAGCAGCTAGAGACCATGCATTCCTGCCCAGCCACGGATTGGGCTGAAAGGAAATTAGTGAAAAAACAAACAATCAGAGAACAGCAGATTCCTCTCACTTCAGTTTAAATATAGCCAGCACGGGTACAAGAGGCACTGAGGGAAGGCAATTTCATAGGGAAACATTGCTAGAAGGCCAACAGCCAGCATTTATACAGGAATAAAACCATCCATAGGCAGGTTAGAATAGAAGGATACAAACAATCTTGGAGGAGCAAGCATACCTACTTACTTGTCAATGTCTAACGATGTTGGGGCGCTTTCACCACTGGCAGCTTTACTTCTTGCCTCTCTCCGACGCCGAGTGAGCACTGCAGGAAAAACAGAAAGGGTTAGCTGCCATCCTCCCCAAAAGCATCCCTAAAAAATCATCTGAATGCAACAGGTTTCAATCACAAGGCTGCAGCAGAAGTGATGTCAAAAGCAAAGAAATACTGGACTGGGAAGGGCAGGGTCTCCTTTCCTGCAGGAGAGGTAGCTGGCCAATTCTCCTTTTTTCTAGAAGGATACTGAAGATTTTTCCTTCCCTGGACTTGGAAGCCAGTTAGCCATTCCACACTGTAACTTGTCTCCTGCCAGAAACAGCTGGATCAGCAGTATGTAGTTTACAGTCATTTTAAAGCTGACACGCTGCAGCGCAACAGCTTGGGAAAGGAGTTACCCAGCTGCTCCAGCAGCACAGCACTGCTCCCTGTCAAATGAAGCACCGTGCTGGCTGCAAGAGAAGCAGTGCAGTAACTGTGAGGTCAGAGGGAAGGACAGCTGAGGTGGGCGCTGTGCGGAGGCACCAGTCTTTCTAAAGATGTGGCAGGAAGAGTGAGCCTTGCTATAAAGCGAAGGTTAGAACAGCTAGCCTACACTCTCAGCCTTTTCCACTGTCCACGTGAACTGGGGGTGATCTGTACTACTGTCTGCATACATCTCTGTGGGGCCTCTGAAGATCTCTACCTGGGCTAAGCAACGGTGGTGCTGCTCTCCAGTGGCAGCTGGAAAGGCCCAGCTCCAACATACATGGGTAGCTAGCGAGATCCTGACTGACCAGCATGCCGATGACGAGTCCAACAATTTCTGCTCCTTCAGCAAGCCCAAGCAGCCTTTCCAAACCTGCTCTCCAGGCATCTGCAGGGAGCACATTGGAGTGTTGTTTCTTTCAGTCAAATTCCTCTCAGCCTATTCCTGCTGACGTGCCACCAGCAAAGATCCTCAGGGAACTTATCAGATAGCTTAGCTTGCTTCACTAGGGACATTCAAGACTCCAGCTCCAGAACAGATGTCACAGTAAGCACTCCCAGGCAAGCTGGCTAAGGGGATAATGCAAGGAGCTGTTTTACAGCCTTGCAACATTGCATCCCATACTCTCATTAGAAGAAAGGTCTGAATCTAAGTTATAGGTACAACAAACCTTTCATTGTTGGCACATCATCTGTGATAAAGAAAGGGACACAAAATTTTGACCATAACAAAGGGAATTTTTCAGAGTTTTAGCAAAACCCCATGTGAGTGTTAGGCATCCCCAATATCTATCCATAATGCTGATACAACATGGCCTGTCCCTCAGTAGCAATCACTGATTTGCAGCAATAACCAGCAAACACACTGTGAGATGCTCAGGATCTGTTGGGGCTGACTGGAGACTTCCATGCTGAAGAAATAAGCTTGCACATTTTCTAGGCTGTGGGTCTTGTCTTGTAGGCGATGACTGATACCAACAGCTCATTTCTCACAGCTACTGAAGCGGATGTCTCTTTCTTACTTAGTCTGGTCCAGATTTGAAGTGGCAGCCTAACTAGGAGGACTGACAGCCACGGCCACCCTCTGGGCCATCCTGCTTCCCAACAACCCAACTAACATGTGCGTTTGACAGTGTGGTGAAATCTGCTCTCCAAAGCAGCATGCACTCGTTAATATTCCTTTAACACCGTCTCAGGAGCCTCGTACACCAGCTCAGGTGTTAATCAGGTCTATTTTCTTCCAAAAGCAGTGAACACATCTGGCATAGTGTGCCCATTAGAGACATCTGGGACCAGCTCTGCACCTGCCCAGGGAAAGACCCCCAACTGCATCACAGGAGAAAGAACATGGCCAGCTGGTGAAGCACAACCCCCGCCAAAATATGCTGGTTGCCTGCAGGAATAGTGTTCAGGCCATAGGAAAAGACTTGCTGTAGGGAAAATCCCCACCACAGAGCAGTTCTGATCTGCTGTGTGACTGAAGCCTTGTAACTCTCCCACATGCGATGTTCTTTGCTGGGTCAGTCACACACTGTAGTCTAAGAACCACCTTTTCCCTGGCTCAGCACTTCTAATTGACAAGTCATCCTTGGCCTCCTTGGCTCCAGCTTGCAGCCTGGGGAAGAGGAGAAAACCTTCTCCAGCACAGCCCTACTACCAGCACACCCACCCCAGGCACCTCCTGGGGCTGCCAGGTCAGTTCGGCATGCAGAGCTGCAAGGCCATAGTCATCAAGCTTCTCGTCTTGCTGCGCAACCTACTTGTGGTCCAACCCACCAACTTCCTTCCCATTCTCACTGCCAGCTGTACCACTTTTTGTGCAGGATCCTGTTAGTGGCAGGCTCACCAGCATCTGGTGATAAAGTTTTCCTCTGCACCCATTCCATTACTTTCTGCTGTATCAGTGTCACTTCTATTGATGTTAGGAGCTTTTTAGCAGCACTAGTGATGTTACTGAAGATTGACAGCTGCAACAAGATGGTTAAGGCTTTGAGAGGAAGGGGTGCACCAAATTCTCATTTTCCTGGGCTTACCTGGGTACTGAGAGATTGGGAGCATATAGATGGAGGGCAAGAGGAACAGAGTATGTCACAAAGCTCGAGACTATTTGCTGTACTCAGTAGTAGCCAAAACTCACTTCCAGACCGAGATCAGTGGATTCCTGGGCTGGCAGTAGCAAGTCATGGATGCGGTGACTCCAGCAAAGAGCCCCACACAAGCAAGCCAAGTGTGTGAAGGAAGAGGGAACTGGCACAGCACTTCCACAGCTCCACTCATTCACTTGGAATTAACATCAGCCACTGAGCTGGAAACTTGGGACCTGACCCTTCCCGAAGCCTGGTACAGTAGCTAATGCAACAGCAGGCTCTTCTTTTTTATTTACTCAGACCACAGGAAAATGGTAATTCATGATCAGATTTTCATACTACCCAGGTATCTGGTGGTCTGGGCATCCAGCCAGGGCAACCATGTACACATACAGGGGAAGCAACTGTAACTCATCTCACCTTCTAATTCATTTGAAAACCTGTCCTTAAATACCAGCTAGACTGAGCTGGCTGTCTGATACATAACACTGAAAGACTTTGGTGCATGATCAGAAGAGGAAAGAGAAGTAAAACCAGCAAGAACCCATGCTTTTGTAATTTCAAAGTGAAAAACACTGACAGCTACAGTCTGCAGGACTGCATAATCTGCAATTCTAGAGACATCAGAAGTAAATCCAATTACTAAGTCTGAAGAATGAGCAGAACCCCTGACCCAGTGCACCAAAGGAAAACTGAAGCCATCTTTTCTTTACAGACCAGAACATGGCTTAGAGGGCAGAACTCTGATCTTCTCTCACAGAAGGCTGTTGCTATGTTCTTGAGGAATTCAGCAGCCAGCCAAGAGCACACAGTGCTGCAGCAGTAGAGAACAGCTTCTGAACCCACACAGGAGCTGGCATTTGCTTCAGAAGACAATTCTCCCACCTCTTTTTTTCTTTCCATACATTAGCTTTACCTATGGATTTTATGCTGGTGACATGCCAAAGGAACAGCCCTGGAAACAGTCATCTTGTACCTCCACAGCTATGCTAGACTACTGTCTGTTCTCTGCTCAGAGCTAAACATCATCCCTGCCTGTTCAATCTAAACCCTGCTGACCAGCCTATCAACTGAGATCTCTCCAGGTGGCTGCTGCTGTTGCACAACCACTGGGAACCAGATCAAGGTACCCTGCAAGGCAGAGCCCCAGCAGACAGGCAGGATCCTGCCTCACATTATGTGCTGCTCAGAGTTCAGGAAGCCTGCAGTCCTGCAAAGTCTTGGTGCAAATATTAGCCATAACAGACTGTTATGGCTAATAAAGACTGGTCTCTAAAAGGAAAACACTAGAATAACTGGCAATAAAAAAGCCAAATTACTGTGATTTTGTCCCAAAACTATTCCTTTGCTTAGAGCCATTACTGTAGACTAAAATCCCTTTTATTCCAGGGAAGTTTTCTTATGCGGGGATGGGGAGGGAATTGTTCTGAACAAGCCAAAACAGCAGAGTAGCAATTCCAAAATAACTACCCTTACAAACATCCCCAAGGATACCAGCCTGGAAGCAGAGTGGAGAGGCCAGCCTTGCACTCTGTCCTACTGAAAGCCAACACCAAAGGAAAGAACAAATTCCCTTGCACTCCCAAGTAATTCAAAGCTTTTTCCTGATCACAGTCAGGATTCCCCAGGATCAATGAATATACTCATAGTCCAGCCACATCAGGGACTCCTTTATCACAGGGCCAAAGACATTCCTGCTAAAAGGTAGACTAAAAATTCTGCTCCATTTTACACCACAGATAGCAGTGCTGAGGATGCGAGAGGAACTGTGGTAATTTGTAATTTGCCTGAGCCTAATACTTTGCATTAGTAGCTGGTTTCTGCCTGCAGAGAGAACTCCCCATCAAACTTAAGCACCAAGTACTACCAGCTGCTACTCTGGCTCCTGTTGTCTTGACAGGACCCATGTCATATGCCCAAAGATTTAGTACAACAGGGACCTTGTATTTTAAAACTACATCAACTCTGCATTAAGATTACATGGTGAAACTTCCTCCTGCTAGCAGAATGGAGAAGTTACAGTTCCTGTACTAGCTCAAATTTTCTCAAATTGCTTAAACATCATAGATTTAAGTTGCATTCAGTAACTCAGTATATAACTGAAAATTATATATTCACAACCTGAAAAGTTCATCTTATTACAAGCTACTACTTTGATATTACCTGACATTGTGCCAACACGGCCATTACACTTCAAGCAGCAGCTAAAACATAACTTATTGAACATGTTGATAACCAACCAGTGTATTTGTTCACTTAAGCTCTACAAAGGTTGGCTATGGAAAACTGATACAGAGAAGACTGCAAAGAGGATTAATACAGACATTCTGACCATGCTTCTACGCCTGACTCTTCACATGAAAGAGAAAAATCCAAGCTCCCAGACTGATACCTATCATTTTGCAGTTTTACAGGAAAAAGAGGGAAACTTTTCTGCAATTTCTTGCAGCTGAACAAGCCATTCTTGCACATACAAATGTCAGACTGGATGTAGAGTGCAGGCTGTGCTTGGAGTAGTACAGAACATTCTTCCTTCTTGAGAGCCCTGAAGGACATTTACCTGTGTGGCTCAAGGGCCTGCCATTTTCTATCACTGGCAAATTCTCTGCAGGTCCTCAACGAAACACACAATAGACACGTCTTACGAGTGCTGCTTGAAGCACCCAGGGCTAGATCCTGGGGGAATATTCAGCTAATACACTTTCCAAGGGAATAATAACAATATGATGAATTACGAAGTCAATCAGAGAGAAGACGTCTTTATGCAAGAGGTGTTGGAAACATAGGAGCCTCCTGTAACACTCTCCTGGACAGCCTGGACACAGAAAAAGGCAGAGTGAACAAACCTCCCCACATGCCATGCCACATACAAAATATCCTGTGAAAGAAAAAACTGCAGCACCTGGCCACAAGTAACAGAAAAGAGGGAGAAGTACAAAAAAGTAAACACACAGAAGCAGCACTGGGCAGACCTGGACTGTCCCTGCCAGCCTCCTCTCCCACGATGCCGTTGCAGTACATGGCATGCAGCTCGATCTCCGTCACTGGAAAGCCTTGGTCACACAGAGGGCATGACACATGGTCAGCAGCTATAGGATTGCACTCAGGCACAGTCCTGCCAGCATCTTCATCTCCATCAGCCTAAAGAAGAAAAAATTAGCCAGACAGTTAATTGCGCCATTTCTCTTCTTCTGAAGGTGCAGAGCTCCATGCTGTCATCCTCCCACAGACTCAGTTTTTCCTGGAAAGTTTTATTCTCCCTTCATCACATACTGGTCAGAAATAACACCACTGGCTGCATAAACTATAATAACTAATTCTTCTTCCAAAGGAAACATATCCTTCTGAATCATGGTGAAAATTCCCTGCACAGCCATGCACACCATTTAAGACAAACATCACCTCTGCTACCGTGGAAAAAAGGCAAAGCTTCCATTAATCAGGAAAGTTCAGAAGCAAAACTGTTGGAAAATGCATGGGGCAAAGCAAGAGTTCAACACCTGACTTGTGCTCATCAGTTTCTGATCATGATACACCTTATGCAAGCAGCACTGTCTGGGAAGACAGCTTCCCCCAGGATAAAAGGAGGCTGCTGTGGTTTTAGGGAGTCCAGAGAGATCACTGGGAAGCTCCTCCTCGCTAGAGAAGGTAGCTGGAGCAGTCATGAGAAGGGACACAGATCAAGGAGAGATGGAATACCATTAAAAATCCATGTCACACAAAACTACCAGCGGCTTTTCACCAGGACAAAATGTCACAGCCCATGTTTGTTCTCTGGGTGTCATTAACACTTACCAATAGTCTCTTTTTGCATTGGTTACACGGCTGCAAAGGTGCTCCACTACCCACCCGTGGAGATACAGCCTCCTCCCTGTGCTACTGATGTTCCCAAGACATCGCTGATAGCTGCCATCTCACTCATAACTAGATTTCTGCCTAGTCAGGCCTGCTATAAGATTTCTCCATGTTTGAGAATTAATTTTTCCCTGGCTGAAATGATTTTTAAGTTATTTAAATATTAACCATGTAGAAGAAACCTATGGGAAAATAATATAGGATAGTTTTCTGTTCTTAAGCCTATGCAGTATGATTGGTTTGGTTGGAAAGAACCTTAAAGATCATCCAGTACCAACCACCCCACCAAAGACAGGGATACCTTCCACTAGACCAGGTTGCTCAAAGCCCCATACAGCCTGGTGTTGAACACTCCCAGAGAGGGGAAGTCTGCATGTAGACAGTATGCAGAAAAACTGCTGCAACAGTATCATTTCAGGGAAACACTAACTGGAGTCAACCAAGCTGCTCAGTGTCACTGGACTGCTTTGTCATATTACTGAGTTTATCACTTGCCTTTCCAAATGAGGGTCTGATCCTGATTTTTTATGTCCTGAAGGGAAGCAGGGTGCTTTGTTGACTCAGAATAGCTCTGCAAAAAATATTGCAGGACTAGGCCTTAAACTGAGAATTCAACTCACAAAATGCATTTCTCCCAGATACAGCACTGAGCCCCAGGAACCTCTCTCATTTCCAGGGAGGCTCTCTGCCCTGGATTTCTGTAGAGGAGCTGCCTCAAGAGTTCTTCCAGCTGAACACAGGCTGTTGAAGTACATTACTTACAACATTAGCACTCGTACCCTGCTCTCACATCTCAGTGTCACTACGTCTTACAAAGTCCTCACTGTGGGGTGTCACAGAGAAGTCATAAAAAACAAGATGTGTCAAATATGAATGATCAGATCAAACCTACATTATCCTAGTCAGACAACACACAAAAAACATGATGGGAAAAGCAGCAGGCGCTGCTCCTTTTAGCTGCCATTTTTAAAGCAATCTTAGGAGATCACCAATTCTGCACACCCTGACCACCTACATTCAGTGGTAAATTAGTAATTTTAAATGGAAACACAATATTCTGTAACAAAAGACACCACAGTCCCAAAACTGCTTGTACAAAACAGCCTGGAAAACCTCAACTGCAGAACCAAACCCCCATCAGACACAGAGACCGTTGCCGCTACTCTTTAGCGGAGGAAATTGCCTACAAGACATAGGACTCGCTGCCAGCAGCCAGCCAAGAGCAATGCTCGAGGTTGAGCTCAGGAAGACAACTCCTGTGCCCTGGCTCAGCATCTGCTAGGAAGAAGCCAGTCCCAGTGGTCTATGCTCACTTCATGCTAACCACTGATGCACATGAAAGCTGTTTTCACTGTCTTCCTGGAGGGCTGCAGGCTCTGGACCAATACCTGCTGCCAACAATAATGCTGTCAAACAGTCCCTAGGAAGCCCCACTACTAGGGGCACCACTCCTGAACACTGTGGTCATCACTTTGTGCTGTCAAGGCAGAGGTGCAGGAGCTGGGGAACCTTCTGCAAAGCACAAGGTACAGAGCGGTGTCCTGGGCACAGCCAAACGGGTCATGAACGTGCTTCCATGGCTGTGGCTACCTGGCTCAGCAGAGAATTGCCACCTCTCCCTGCTGCAGTCTTTAATTGACTGAGCAGTGCTTTGAGATACCCGCAGAACGAAAGGCACATGAGAGCAGAAGCTGGTTTATTAAGAGACCTGTGACAACGAGACATCAGAGCTGCAGACGCACTGTACATGCTGCAGACTCCCAGAATGAGCTTTCCACAAATGAATCCTCTTGTCAAGAGCTGTATGGTTCTGTATTCATGTACCTTGCCAGAGGAGTACTTGGCAACCCCTTTGATATTGCTCTCTAAATTAATAGACAAAGGGAGTTTTATCAGAAGCAGGAACTGAAGTCAGATGTTGGTACAGTGACAGCTGCAAAGCTATTGCTGCACAGGTGTGACAAACATGGGGAAAGGAGCTGCCCAACAGTGCACATCTGTATTGGGAAGAAAGAGGATGGCCCTACTACTGACTAGCTATTGCTATTAACTGTTACTGCACAGAAATTAAGATTCCCATACTCAGTTCACTCTGCTTGGACTCCCAGACTCAGGTCATCCTGCTTGGACTGCAAACCACCAGCAGCCCTCAACACTCCAGTGTCATCTTTATCGCAGCCCGGTCTCTAGGTGAACCCCTTCTCTTAGACTCTTGGAGATGGTCTATGGAGAGCAAACACGGAAGTTCACAAGACCGTAACAGGGAAAAGCATGTCACAACAGTACTGACTGAGGTTTAATAGGACTCCTCTTACAGCTCCTGGGGTCCCTCTGCATCGCAGACCACCACAGCATTAAACCTAAAGCACAGGCAAGCAACAGTGCTGCCATCCACACTGACGGCATCCTCCATTGCAGGAGTGCATGTAGTATAAAAGAACAAGCTGGAATTTATAACAACCTTCCAGTTACAGGACTGAAAGGCTCCAGAAGCAGCTGCACAGAGTCCCCAGCCAAAAAAGACTGGAGTTTACGAAGCAGCAGAGAAAAGCAAAGAGGGAAGTGTTTGTGAGGATGCCAACAGCAGAAGCCCAAGCTCCCAGCTACCTATGGGGAAATGCTAGCACAGTTCAGCTGAAGCAAGGTCTAGAAGGCAGGACTGGAAACACAACCCTTCCCCAACATCAGGTTCATTTACCTGCATAGGTGCATCTCTGCTGCCCGAGCAGAAGTCTTCTCTCTCTGCCTCAATAGCTTCCAGAGGACTCGGCTGCGTCTCTGCAGAAAAACACCTCCAAATCAGCACAGGTTTTCAGCCCCTAAACCATCTCCTCACTTGTTGAGGTACTTTAGCCCATTTTTTAATAGTGTTTTCACAGCTTCAAAACATATTTTAGACTTGCCACAAATGTAATCAGACAACGTGCAACAACACAGCCGGATGAAGGGTTAAAAGTCACAGCACAGTGGCGTGAGGACAAAGCCACTGCAGCTTTGCAGCTTCACAGGGAGTGAGACTAGACACTGGGAAAGCGCATGGAACGCTTGCTGGGATAGAGACAAAGCAAGAATAGTGATCTTCCTCACACTGAGACAAACAGACCTCCTATTCTGCTGTCTGCCTCGCAGTCACACCTTCTCCACACCTCCACATCTTTCTTAGCAAGAAAATACGCCTCCAAGCACTACCATGACCTCTCTCTACAGCTGCTCATGAACAGGAGCAGTCTTTTCCCTAAATTTTCTCACATAAAACCCTCTGGAAAATCTCAAATATGGTAGGACAGACCAAGAAAGAAAAACTTGTTGGCCTCAAAAACGTTTAATTAAAGCTCTCATGCTTTACACACATCTTGATACTGAAAATTCTGAAAATTCCTGGATTGCATTACAGACCACTCCTAACACCCTCTTTAGAGTGATCCCTCTGTACCGATGTACATCTTGGTGTCTTTTCAGTAGCAAGTCCCCAGCAACCTCTGGTCACAAATGTCTTTGAGGAAATGGGTCCAAAACCATGGAATCAAACTAAATTACCAGGATAATTTCAGCCCTAACAAACAGTACTGGGGAAAAAAATAATCTCATTTTGTTCAAATAACTTGAAAATTCTCTTCTTTTCTCTGAATTTTATAACTGTAACTTTCAGTGCAAAATTCAGAGCATTCTTGAGTGCCTCTTACCTGGGCAAACAGAGATCTCTTCTTCAGCTGAGTTTTCTGTGGCAATATCTGGGCTCCTTTCACCACCAAGTGAGGTCAACACAGAGATGCTATTCAAAATATAAATGTAATATAAATCTCCAATCCAGTCGGCATGACAGCACACACCTGCCTGTCTTGCACAGTTCAGAACAGGAGACAGTGCCATAATTTCCAAGTGATCAATATCTGATAGCCAGAAATGACCAGGATAACAATGAGATATGGGTATAAAATGCTGTGTTAAGTAAAAACTCCAAAAGGGAACAGGAGGTCCTTGATAAAAGGCATAAAGCATCACTACCTCATGTCAGGGGGGCTAAAATATCTACTCAGAACTGTAGGACTATCTTGATTCTTCCTACTCTTTTGGATTTTGGAGTTGCACAGGTAATAAACACTCTGCTGCTTTTTGTCTGGGGAAGGAAATCTTCACAGAGGAAAGACTCAAAGTTGCTTTATCCTGTATTACACTCTCCCTTCCCTGCTAATTTTCTTCCTTATGGTTGTGCGTGGCAGCAAGAACTAGCACGGATGCAACACAAGGCAAAGCTTCCCTGCAGCAAAGTCCTAACAGCATTCGCGTGGTGGTTCCTCCAGACAACACCAGGTACCACTCGTCTGTTTTGACCTTCGGACTCCTTTCTCTTCCTCCCCCCACACTGCATGGTGTCTTTCCAAAACAGGCAGGCACTGCTGAGTAAGTCTGGCACCCATGCTGACAGGCTCTGCGCTTTGCGTGGCTTTCCGATTAGTCTGATCAAGTATGCATGAACACACTTTAAAAACATGAATCCCCATACTGACAAACATAAGATTTATTAAGCTCAACCATAGGCCTTAGAGAGGAGAGAACAGCCACTGCTGATTTATGATAAATAACAGAATTCTGATAGGAAATCACAAGTGGCTTTTCTCTCTAAATAAAGCATCTCAAAGCATTTGTTATGAATCCAGGCTGAGCGTGTTTTACTCTGTGTCTAACATCAGGGCTCACTTCAAAAGGACTCACACAAAACAACTTGCTATGACATTTATAAAATGGGCTAATCAATTTGAAGTCAAACCACATTTCTTGCTACACCAACTATCTCCTGGTAACAAAGCCTATAATCATTTATTAAAAACCCAATCTACTATGCTCCGCACAAAGCATAAAACAATCAGGCAGAGTGGCCCACAGAAAGCAAAGCAGCCTCTTTTCATTGCTGCAGCCTCCTAAACTGCTTCACTACCTCCAGACAGCTCAGAGCCACGTTTTCCTACTAAATGCTGCTGAGGCCAGCCAGTTGGGGTGCTGAGCCTCACCCGAGAGAGAACTGTGCTTGGCAAATTACCAGAAGCCAGATGGTAACACTTAATGTGCACAAAACTGCGAAGAGCACAGCCATTTCTTGTCTTGCTGCAGATGTGCCAGCTGCTGAACAAGTGGCTGCAGCACCCAGGTGTGTCCCAGCCCCAAGCGAGCCAACCAGGAGCTGGGTGTCTTGGGAAAGGTCCCAAACTAACCCCATCAGCCACACCAAAGGAAAGAGGTCCCTGTCTTTTCATATTCAGCCCTGGCCTCTTCTGCCTTAAGCAGGCGGGTGGCCAGCACTGCAGAGTGCACACCTCGGTGCCTTCTCCGCAAGCACACAAGCTCAGACCTCAGATGTCACAGACTCATCAGCCTCGGCAGCAATGGCAGCCACAGGTTCCTCCTCTCTCCCCAGGTGAGCTTTAAGATTGTTATAAAGGTGCAGGCAAGAGGGATTTTCATACTCTGCATATTGATATTAACTGCTCAGGCCAAATGCTCTAAGATTAGAGAAAAATCAGCAGTTTTGTTCCAAAGCAGGTTTAAATTATAAAACCCAGCAAATTAAAAACATTACACTATGTGCCCCTTTCTTGTAACTGGCTCCTTGAATACTCTCCCATTTGCCCTTCTTCTCCCACAGCCTTCAATGCAGAATTGCTTCCACAGGAAGGAGAAGGGAAAAATTGGAAAAGAGGAGTAGGCTTAAATCTGAAGAAAATCATGTTGACTTGTCCCACACCTGTCATCTGCTGAAGTGGCTTTTTTTTTCTGGAGCACTGCACTCTATCTTTGGCTCATAGGCAGTGGCGTCTGGCTTCCTCCTCCCATCTTTCCTCTTCAGCAGTAAGGCAAGAACATAAAAATACAGACAGAAATCCAGTAAACCCTTGACCATGCTGCCTGTGCGCCTTCTCAGACAGACCACGTGATGATATTGCTGTAACTCCCCTTCAGCTCACCTTCCCATCTCCACAGCTTTACTCCACCATGTCACATTAGCTTCAGAGGGCAAGGATCAAATCCTTGTACTTGTACTAGGATGCACCTTGCACGTTTTATAAAGTAACGAGTAACTGATCTCTTCTCCCCAGTTGTGTCCCATCTCTCTCCCATGCTGCTCAAAAGCCATGGACTTCCAGGGATACCTAACAGCAGTGACTGCAGGCAGCCTTTCCAGAAAGCCCTGCTGCCAGGCCCTGCAGTGAGCCCCACTGAGACCACACCTTGAAATGCCCCTGGGAGAGTGGAAGAACCCAGGTCACCAGAGTGAAACCATGAACCCCATACTCTGAAATCACTCTACTCACCTCTGCGCTATTTGCATGGGTTCTCCATCTTCATGCACATCCTCTGCAGGCAGCACCTGGGAGGCCTGGAAAGGAAAGATCTGGTATCATATAAAACAGTGTACATAGCTAATTGGGATCTGCTGGGTCAACACATTCTGTCCATGATGCTGCACACAGTCTGTTATGTATTTTTTTCTGAAAATGGCTAAGCATTCATCCTGAACCAGTCAGCTTTTTCCCTCCACTCCTCCTTTGGTGTGAAGGTGTTTCAGTAGCTCCCTGCAACAATGCCTGGCAGTACATTTTGCTGCCTTGCTGCCTAGACATGTTCCTGGACAGTCCGTGCCCATTTATTCAAGTCAGCCCTGTCCATCACCTTCCACATTCTCTGCCTGTTCCTAGCATCTACCCTGATGTACTTGCAGGCAGCAACCACAACTCCTCTTCATCCTCATTCTGCTGAGCTAAACAACTCAAGGATTTTAGTGTCCCTTGCACTCCCTCAAGCACACCAGCAGCCCTCATCTACTCCAGTTTAAAATCTACTTGCCTGAGCCACGATGACCTGACCAACAGGTACAGCCGTTTGACCACGAGAAGTACTTTTCTGAAATTTCATACAGATAAGATCAGCTGCATTTTTCTTGACTGGGAAATCACCTGTCCCATCAAAGAGAGGGAACAGATTAATCTGCACAAACTACGGCTGGCAAATCTGTGCACATTTTATAACATTTTTCATTTAGCTATATGACTTCACTTATTCTTTCCTTCAAAATTTGTTCAAAAGCCTTATGCACTGCCAAGGTCAGGCTCACATGCCAGTCATTACCCAGATTCCTTTCTTCTTCTTCAGTGTACATGTTACACTTGCCATTCTCTAATCAGGTGGAATTACAATGATTTATTAGCAGTCCTTGCTATCAGGCCCACAAATTTCTCATGCTAGTTCTCAAAGAAATCCAAGGGGCTTTCCTTCTCCTTCCTCGAGTCTATTAAACTCTCTGAGTCTGATTTCCACCACAGGTTCCAAGCTCAATCAACTCCACTCCTGGATGCCTGATGTACTTCCCCAGCAAGACCCAAAACAAAGCCTCTTGTCGGATTTCCCTAACGTGAATTCAACTCCCAAATATTCTGTTTGACCTACGTTGTTCTTTGTCTCTTCACACTCTAACTCATCATTAACATAAAATACCACACCTCCTGCTTTATTTTTATTTTTCTTTTTTCCTGAACTGTGCATATCTTAACAATGCCTCTGCCCTGGTCATGAATACTGGGTCATGTTTCTATTTTTCCTACTACGTATGTTATGAGCTATGGTACTAATTCAGGTCACCAGACTCTAACCCATCAGAATTGGGTCTTTTGCTTTCGAATCTTTTAAGACCAAGAGTCCCCTAATATTATTTGAAAGGCTATGAAGGAATTGATTCTATTAGCACTGAAATTCATTAGTGCAGGTTCACAGGCTATGAGATCTCCTGACAACCAGTGTCTTGGCTGCGGGTGGCTCTCACAGCAGCTGGCCACCGCCATGGTGGAAGGTCTCTACCCACTCCAGGTAAAGGTTTCAAAGTATTGCTACAGGCAGACTTCCTCAGGCACATCATTTACATTTTCATTTCACTGGTACAGCACACAATACAAGGCCTTTTCAAGGACAGCTTTGAGTCCCCGTGGGTGGTTTCTAGCCTTGGTACAGCCTAAAATCTCCACCAACCCTACCAGCAAGGCATCCATGGTGACAGTGGAGAAGCCTCAGGGCAGAACAGGCAGCAGGACCTACAAGCGATGCTGCACACCAGGGACACGGCTGCTCTGGGCCTCTCCTTTGTCATTGTCAGTGGAATTATATTTGATAGAATGAAAAAAATGGAGACGAGGCACAGGCAAACATCAAACATATCGATCTTGCCAGTAAATCACTTGCACTGGCCTCAGTGTGCAACTGCACAGAGAGGCAAGAGAAGGGAGCAGCCTCTCAAGTTGGGTGTGATAAGGCAGATGAAAGAACATTTAGAAATCATTTTCTCTCAAGTAAATAAAAGACTGGCAAATTTTGGGCTTAGGCTGAAATTTTTAAGTCTGCTCCCCTTCCAGCTTCCTTATTTTTTCACCTTAAAAATATCAGAAGGACTACATCTACATACAGGTTATGGCTCTTTGAGAGAGCTCTTGTGGTCAGGATGAGCACATATAAGTTTCCACTCAGCACCACTAAAACCTCTTTTCTCCCCAAGAATTAATCAGGTATTATTAAACAGATAATATAAAAAAACCCACCCCACAATTTTCAATACTGATTAAAAGTTCATGCCCTTCCCTGCTGCTGTAGCTTTCCAAGGGCTTTATCATACACCTCTGTAGACCTGCAGTCACCCCAATCTTCTGTATTAATGATACCTTCATTTCCATAGCAAAAGACACAGAAGAAAAAAAGAAGTTAAGAAGCCTTAAAAACCTTTCTGATCTTTTGTATCTAACCTAAAGAAATGAAAAAGGGCACAAGTAGTTTTCTCTCCTCTGCAGGTCACCTCTAAGGCTTGTTTAAATCTGTATCTGCTAAACCCAAGCCAATGCACTGTCATGAAAAGTCAGATTTCAGCACAGACTGCTCTGCTCTTTCTCTGCAAGCAGAAAATGCAGACATGACTTTTCCCTAAGTGTTCAATATTACAAGACAGAATATAAATATCACAAAACAAGTTAAGTATCTTTCTAACACCAGGGTAAATGATCAAATACACTTGAAAAAAGGAACAACAGAGTCGAGGCTTCAGTCATAGAGAAGATAAAGTTATACAATGATCCGGGAGTGAAGTCATTATGAAAAATGAGGGTTGGAAAAGGCTGACACAAACCTAAAATACAGCAGTAATAAATACTTCATCTGACTAGCAATCTGTTTAAACTTAGCAGTGACAGAAAGCTGCCTTCCGCTCCACCAAGAAGGCCCTGATATGCGACAGAGGCTGACACCTAGTGTCTAGCAGACCCAGTAAGCAAGACGGGAAGAAGGTGCCGAAGCACGAGAAAGAGGATGATGAACACCGGTGCGATGACAGATCACCTCGGGCAGACAGAAGATGCCTGCGAGCGTGCAGAGCCTCTCCCGGCCACAACCGCAGGACAACGAGGGAAAAGAGCACTTACAAGGGTGAAGCATGCATGGATGCAGATGAGCATGTACGTGCAAAAGGGAAAAGACATGCTGCAAGGACAAAATCTATGCTTCTGCCTGCAAAGGAGAACACAGAGCTCCCCACAGGGCAACACGTTTATAAGCTGGTTTGCCAGAGCAGGCAATGGTCAGCATCATCTCTGTGCTTGCTACCTTGATACACTGCCAGGCTACACCCTTCTGAGAAGGACAAGTCAGCTGGAAGTCTTTATCTTAGTAGTGCATTAATGGATGACTGCCAGGCTGCATGATGGCCCCTACCATTTGTGAGCTTGGAATCAGACTGTATGCTTTTCCTCTCCCTATCACAGTAAGCTGTAAGGCTAGGGGAGGAAGTCCCTACATTTAAGAGAAGCATTAAATAGCAGTGCCTGCTTTGCAGAAGGGACTGGTACCTAAAATGGACAGGAAGAGCAGGACTGCTCAACCTCTGCTCATTGGCAAAGCTCTTACCTGGTAGTAGCTGGTGGTTGGTTCATCATCAGAAGTGGAGTTCTTCTCTTCTTCCATGCTGTGCCCTGGACTCTCCACCTCCCTCCTCTTTGAAGGGAGAAGCCAGGTGATGCTCTCAGACTCCTTCTGCCCATCTGGGTCTCCATCTTCTGTATCACCAGTAACCCCATTCTG
The DNA here is from genome assembly GCA_013399015.1 of Galbula dea. Lineage (NCBI taxonomy): Eukaryota > Metazoa > Chordata > Aves > Piciformes > Galbulidae > Galbula > Galbula dea. The sequence goes on along the minus strand of VWZX01004555.1, from coordinate 3,683,765 downwards.
CCTGTTTATCTGCTCTCCTTTCCCAAGCTCATTTTGGCTCAAGGAAGAACTGGGCACAACTGGGTTACCAAACTCTTTCTTATGCAGTAGCTGCCTCTGAGCCTGTTTCAGGCTTTTCTGGAAAACCTCCAGCTGACACAAGATGACTTTGGTGTACTGGTTGGGGTCCAGCCCTTTGGGGCAGAAGGGGATGCCCCAGTAATAGTGCACTGTGTCTCTCGCCTCCTCCTGCTTGTGCTTCTCCTCCACTGCATTTAGTGCACCAAGCTCAGGGGTACTGTCAGACACCGCATTCTCCTCTGCTTGCTCTGTGGAAACACAGACTTTGGCAGTGTGCCCAGGCTGCGAGGTGTGTTTGGTACTTGCTCCTCCACCGCTTCTCCTGCAGCTGCCACACCATTCTGTGGTCCAGCTCTTCCAGAGCATGGCTGAGCTCCCAGCACCAGCTTCTTCTGAAGGATGGCAAGTGCAGGGCAGGGGCTGCTCTTTTGGTTCATGGCCTGTTGCTTTGAAAGAGCTGGAGGGGCTTGTGAACAGTCTCCGAGGTGTCAGTCGCCAGGAGCCTGAATTCACCCTGCCAAAGGTAGGGCTCAAAGAGATGAGGTCCTCTCTGAGAGAGCTGGGTAACATGTTACTAGAATCACTTTTTGCTGGTGAGGAAGGCTTTTCACTTGACCTTGTCACAGGCTGTCCCTTCCCCGGAGACACGATTATGCTGGATACTAGTGAGCTTTCAACGATTTCCTGGCTTAACCTCCTCAACACTACCAGGGGGCTTCGGGCGACATCCATCTGTCCATTCCCATCAGCTCTTGAGCTCTGTGAGTGGGAGCTGCACTCGGAGCGAGGGGTGTCAGGGCTAAGCGCCAGACCTCCTAGGATCTCAGAGTCTTCTTTCTTGGGGGGTTGGCTTTGGCCTTGCATGCCCAGCACTTCTGCAGACAGCTGAGGGGTTACATCAGAGGAGTCTGAGGGCTGACAGCTCTGAAAAACAAAAGCTTGATTCTTTGATTCTGTGAGGCATGTTCTGTATCAGCAGAGCATACTCAGGGCTCCCCCAGCATACTGGCAACCACTGCCTGAATTGCAGACCCCTCCCCAAAACAGGGGACAGCTGAGGTTGGACTTCCCATGCCCCTCTCACTAGGAATGGTACAGAACAACTACTTCACGACTGCTGTATTTCCATCTTGTGCTGGAAATAGCTAGGCCCCCGCTAAAGTCTTCTTTTGTGCACCATGGCAAAGGAAGCACAGAAAGCAACATTGTTGAAGAACCCTAGTAAGCCTCTTCACAGAAGCACACTTACATTAAGGCTCTCAGCAATGGCCTTCCTCAAGAGCTCCTCCTCTTCCTCTTCCTGACAGTTCACTTGTCTGGCTTCTTGCTCACTCATTTTCAGGGCCATTGCAAACTGTTCCTCTTCAGTCATCTCTACAGTAGAGGAAAGATAGTAATGTGAAGTCACAGCTGCAGGTGTATGTAAACACACAACATATATCCAACACGCTGGGAGAAATGTCAAGGGTCCCACCTCCCCAGGAGGAATGCAGAGCAAAACATCTAAAACTCAGGTTTCCTGAAAAGGTGTCACCAAAAACCAGAGCAGGCAACACCAAATGAAAATAGTAACCCAAGCAATGAACTTCAGTTAGTGTTCCAACAGCAATCTAAACTCCAAAATCCTGGGTACGTTAATTGCAGTGGGACATTTTTAATTGCCCTCATCAAACAACACACTCTACAGGTGCAGAATGCATGTTCAAGGAGAGAAGAAAAGGACAGATTTCCAAAGTGTGCTCATTTTTGTATCAAATAGGTTCAGCAGCAAGACATAATACACATTTTTACCATCCAAATAGCACTGAGATCACTGCCTTCTGACACAGAAGTATTTACAATACCACAGGAGACCTACCCGAGAGAGAGAAAGAGCTACACATTGTTCACCCTGAGCTGAAGCTGGAAAGCTCTGTGGAGGATAATGTTACTTGCTTGGTGGTATTATGGAGGATCTTTCACATGCATACATCCTCCTTCTGCTCACATCATCACTCCACTGCATCACTAAGTCAGTCATGCATGGGAAACAGGTTTCCTACAGTTGTAACTGCTATTTCAGCAGAAAATATCTTTCTGAAATATTCCTCATTCAGAGCAAATCAGAAGCTGCTACTGGCTACTTAGACATAAAGCAGTTAGTTACTTTGGAAAACACTTGTTTACTTAGATTCAATCCAACACTTACACTATGCTTAAAATATACAATGCCTGCAGAACAGAGTGCAGCCTGGAAAACAACTCAACAGCACTCTCAAGAGCTGAAAAAATACATCATCTGACTCAAAACAAATTGACAGATTTCCTTCAAAACCTGCTCCCTCCTTCAGGCAGAATCCTGCCCGTGCCATCTCATGCATGAACCAAAAGGCTTGCTCTCTGATGGGCTAGGAGAGCCATAAGAGATGTGATTTGAACAAGAAGGCTGCCCAAGCACAAAACATGCCTTCACTGCAGCCACTTTTGGAGACAGACATTTCCCCGGATAAAGATGCATTCAGAAGTTGTAGGCTCCCATTTTCTAACCCATTCTCCTCCTACCAGCTGCCACCAAAACACAGCAGCACAGGCTCCCCTGAAGCAGCCCGAGATTGCACTGGTTTGAGCACAGCCTATGCATCACAGCACTACTGCACCGAGGTGTCTCCACTTCGCAGCAGCCTTGGCTTTGCTCTACCCTTCCCCCAGCTCATTGCTCACAGCAGGCTGGTTCTCCCCCACCCAAACAGGATTTGAAGCATTTTTGGACTGTTCTGATTACCAGCAGTAGATTCCTTTATGTGCCCTACTAAATCAGCACTTCTCTTCAGGTTGGGTTTGGTATTTTTGGTTGTTGTTTGTTTTTTTAATTTTGATAAAAACTAAGAAAGAGGTTGAAGTGAAGGCAGACTGCAGTGCACTCAGGGCTCATGGGGATCTTTTTGTCCTTGGACAAAGTCACTCTATGATGTTACAGCCAGGAGGGACCAAGAGAAAAAATATGCACGCTTTAATGGAAAGCACATGACAGTCCAGCATATGAAAAAGCCTCCTGTCCCCACCAACACCAGTTACACAGAGTGTTTCCACAATACCAAAGATTTAGTAAGCACATGCTGATTTGTCTCCCTGCCCAAATGATCATAGTGATCAGGCCAGATCCTGCAAACTCTGACATGCACAAGAAAACCAGTGCATGCGATCAGTGCCCCACAGCATGAGACTTTCCACGTGCTTAAATTAAAATGGAGGCCTGAGTGTTCACCAGTTCAGGCTATCAACATCATTGAAGCTTAATAAAAAGAAACGGTTTTTGGCAAACTATTACTGTACATTTTGTTTTCTTTTCCCTCCCTGGCACAGCAATTTCCCCATTGGGGACAGGGAACGTGCCAGACAAATGCTGCCTCTGGCAAAGAAACCAGCGACAAACAAGATGCACTTAGTCCATGTTCCAGTTGAGTAGGTACTCTGGAGATGGGGAAAACTCGAGTTTAAATCCACCTGACATTATGGTGGGGGAGCAAAGAGCAGCTCTGCTCATGCTTTCCAGGAGGCCTGACCTGCTTTAGGCTGAGCAGTTGGGAGCTGACAGTATTTTGTGCTCCACATCTGATCATTTCTCAGCATCGTGTGTTTTATTAAACTTGATGTTGGTTGCACTGGTCATAATTTACAATGATTAGAAATCATCGTAAATTTGCACTAGCCCCTGACCAGCGTGTGCAAACAGAGCTCTGAAACTCTCCAGGAGTGAGCACTAAGTGTGCAGCAGGGGTAAGCCATGCTCCCAAAGCGTACCAGCTGGGCAAGGTCTCTCCTAGCCCATGGAAGAATGACCCATCTCCAGCAGGACAGACACACTTGGTTACACTGAACTCACATACACTGCACGCCTCGCACCTCATTCTTCAAAATCCACCTTCCACAAGTCCATCCTAAGGCAGCACGAAATCCCAGCACTCCTCCAGGGACCACAACATCCAAAAAACCCACAGATGGGAAGGAGGGGTCAGGGAGAAACTGTTTTTAAGACACTGCAGCCCTAAACAAATTAAACCTTTTCAGAGCCTTTTTAAATGCTAATACAGCAATTTGCTATGCGATTTATGTTTCATTTTGACATTTGAAAAGTGAATTAGATGCAATACCCCACTAGTTGTAGTTCTAACACTTACTAATAAGAGATTTACTTGAAAATAATGGAAATGCAGGATCTCAGTATTTCCACATATCCAAAGTGCAATTACAGTAAAAACATTCAAATGTGCTTTAAAGCACTGACTTCCTCTGGAAAAAGAGAGACTTCTTTAGGTTCTGTATTTCCATTTATCTTGTCAGGATGAAATGTCACAGATACAGAATCATATTTTAGTTATGGCTTTAGGTTAAAATGAATAAAACCACAACAAAGCAAAAATGGGAGGATATGGTACACAACCAGAGTCTGCAAATATCTGAAATTTTCCAGTTTTGAGGAGAAAGAATCTGCTCTACCCAGAAGCACCAAGTATTTACAAAAGAGCAATTTGCCTCGCAATTCAAAGAATTTATTTAAAGACATTGAGAAAAATAATTACTACTTCAAATCTTTATTTGCCTAAAAGCAAACCCCAGAAGTCCAATTATAGCTTCCCATAAATGAAAGAAAGACCCACTATCACGCGTGCTTAAACAAGCAACCAAGTGACACCAGGCACCCTGAACCTCCTGGGCTTCTAGAAGGCAGACACTCACACTAAAAATACAGGCAGCTTTTGCCCCAGGAAAAAATAACTATTATCAAGAATTTCAACATCTAGAAATGGAGTAAAACTCCTCCATTATACAATGGCTAGAGAGCTGGCCCTGTCTCATACAGATTTTCTGGAACACACCAAACACCTTCCACACAGCACCAGCTCCCAGCACACTCAAAGATGCAATGAGGACATCCAACTCCAGCAACTCAGCACCATATGTTCGGTCACATTTTAACCCCTCATCTCCAAGGGGTGTTTCAGCTTTTATTTGGTATTCTGTTTCTTTTGGGAGAAAAAGAAAAGAAAAAAAAAAAAAAAAAGAGTTCTTCCCCTTCTCTAGCTTTGCTATCTTACTTGTTTGACACGGGACATGCACAGTTGGTTTCAGCTCCCACAAAGAGCCAGGCTGTTTCATGCTATGGCCTTAGGCCTCTACTAAAAACCATTTAATTCACACAAGCACTCTGAGGACTGACAAGCCCAACTGCTGCTGCTTGTGGAGCACTGGTGTGCTCCATTTTGTTCAGTGATTGCTTTGGGTTTTGCAGGACACAGCATCTCTCCCATTTTAAACCATTTTGAATTTAACATGCTAGACGGGCCATGCTGTCTTGCAGAGCACAGGACTGTGGGTGCAGATCTGGTGGGACAGAGGAACATGCCACCTGCCTGGCCTCTGACACATGGTGCTGCACAGGGCACTTGGGCAAGCATGGTCACACTCAGTGGTCCCTTCCACTTGTAATTCCCCAGCATTCAGAAATGCTGTCCACAGGATATGAGCAAGAACATCCCAGCCTGTACCCTTGGGCATCTGTTTATACATCTATACATTGTCCATGAATGCATTTAATCCCTTATTAAAGCTGCTGATACTGACCCCTCCACAACCTGCTATGACTTCCAGGAGTTCACTACCTGCTGCGTGAAGCATTACTTTCCTGCAGCCATTTTAAACCTATCTATCTCCTGCTACTTCCACTAACTGCACCCTGGCAGCAGGAGCTGGTAAACAATAGCTCTGTGTTCAGCTGAGGCACTGCCCTCCTTGACATGAACTTTGACCGCACCTTTCCATCCTAACAAAACAGCCCCAGGCTTCCCAGTTGCTCTTCCTAAGGTAGCTGCTCCCTCTCCTTCATAGTTTGGGTTGCCCTTCTCCAGATGTCCCTTAACTCCACCACGCCCTTGAGATGCAGAGACCAGAACTGCATACAGTACTGTTGATGTGGGTGCATCGACACTTTATATAACAGCAAAATGACGTAAAGCAAATCTCTTGTTCTTCACACCCTTGCTTATAATGCCCAATGTTGCAGGCTTCTCCAGCTGTCCCCACACTACAAACCAATGATTTCGGAGAACTGTCAGCTGCAATTCAGATCTTCCCTGAGCTGAGACTACCAGGTCAGAGCATCATGACGTTTCAGGGAAAGACAGCAGCAGAGGGGCCTGAATGGGAAAGCAGCTTGTGACTGACAGTGCTTTCAGATTGGCTTCAACCAATTTTGAAACCTGGTGAGGTACCAACACCCTCGCACGATTATTTTGGAAGTGCTCCAGTCTGTGCACACGTTGCCTGGGGAGAAAACAAGTGACAGTGTGCCTATTCAGAAAGGCAAATTTTACTCTTGAGAAGGGTCTTTTCTGAGAGCTGTGCATCCCCAGTCACATCACAGTCTTTCTACAAGGGAAATAATCCCTAACAGAAACAGCAGAAGCTGATCGGCACCAGTCTACATCCCCAGTCCCACTCTTGAGACATACGTGCAATTTTTCTTTTAGCAGCAAACTTCAGTCTATCCAGCTGCTGTTTTGTTCTCTTCTTTTGCAATCCACTCTCTTCCTTTGACTCCTGCTGCAATGGAAAAAAAATATGGTGAGTGCATACAACATTACAATATGTAAAAAATACTAACAGCTTCCTCCCCACTACTATTCAGACACAAACACTGGTTCAAGAACAAGCCTCTATTTGTGTGAAATTTGAATTTCAAACACAATTCAAGCACATTCTGTATCTATTAAAAGCTGTGTGAGAAGCATAAGGAGCAAAAAGTTACAGACTGACACAAACAGAAGTAGGAGAGACAATAGACTTCATGCCAGTCACCACCATGCACTGCACCTGCTGCCCATGATTCTACAGAGAATTTGTTTGGCCTTGCTAAAACAGAGGTATTTGGAAGCACTGAAAACAAAACAAAACCTTTTTATAACTGAACATTGCATATGTGTAAGCCAGAATTATTTCCTGGCGTGCAGCTTTTAGTAGTGCTCTGGCCAGGCAATTCTAGGTGACCAAAACTAAAATCCTAACCATTTTTGGGGACCCACACTAATGTACCCGAAGAGCAAGGAGAGCTAGTTTTATTTACTCCTGGAATTATTCTCTCATTGTAGTGCCACAATTGTTTCACTTTTGAAGCCTGAATACTGAAGAAATTTGTCATCTCGACGCCTCCTGGAATAATACCCACACAAACAACCTAAACGTTTGCTGCTTTAAATGCAGGAATGGCAACAAGAATGGTCACAGGCTTAATTGGCACACACTCATGCAAGTTGCTGTCCTAACGGCTTAAGCGAGGGCGTACACATTACTGAAGGCTGGCACTGGACCCCCTCCAATTTGTCTCTCTAAATCATGTAGGATTAGAATCAAGCTCAGAGTTTCAGGCAGACACCCATGCCTGGCCAGGATGGGGCTTCACATGGCTCTGTCTGCAGCTGCAGTTGGTTTAGTGACCATGAGACTCAGCAAACTGGCAACATGCTTGTGCCTCAAACCACCTCCTGCGAAAGGAGAGGGGCTTCAAGGTGGGGCATGGAGCTTGCACTACTTTAATGTAAGCAGACACGCTGCAGATTTTCAAGTACAATTGATTTCTAGTGTCCGTTGCCCATGTCTCTATACCTGTGAAGTCCTTTGGACTGCATCTCTATGCTGAGGTTTGTTCAAGACACCTCCAGCTTTAGTGTTATCTGTAAATTTTATTAGTGTACATACACCACTTGCTCCTTTTTACAGATCACTAATGAGAATGTTAAAATGCACACAGACCTAATATCGATCCTCTTGGCCTCAGCTTCACATTTCCCCCAAACAAGCCTCTCTTCTGTTCATCAACAGCTTTTGCTGACAGTCTTTTAGCAGGATTTCAATCCAGGAATGTTACTTGCTAAACCAAATTGAATTATTTTCCAACTAAGATTTCACAAGACATACACTAACTGGTTTCCTGAAACCCTAATATGTTACAGCTTTTATGTGCCCTAACACCTATGCCATCCCTCACTTCCACCGATTTAAGAATTACCTTACAACAAGGCAGCAGTAATGCTTGGCAGGTCCACATGTACACTCATGCTCACACTGATGAATTTTTTCCTTTGACTGGTTCCTTCTCTTTTCCACCCAGCCTGGTTTTGCAACCCTGTTTCTAAGATCTGCTGCAGTCTCTCTAAAAGTCTGCTCCACAGTCAGATTATCCCTTACTAGAAGATGGATACTGTCTACTTCTGAGCCTGCCTAACTCATGCTCAGCAGGTGAAATCCTCTCCTCTCTCTTCCAGGGCCCTGGTATGTTGCCCTTCTCCGCAGTTTTCCAAAAGCACTAGTTGGCCTATTCCAAACTGCCCTGCCTGGGTCTGCTTGCTGACTCTGCGAACAACTCACACCTAAGTGAGTGAGGAACAGTCTGTGGGATTGCACCAGGATCATGCTAGGATTATATGCCAGAGGAGGTTAAGCAATGGCTCTCCCACTCTCCCCCAAAGCCCTGTGTAACAGGGCTAAACCCACTCCAGCTTAAGGCAGGGGCAGTTTAATCCTAGCAGGCTCTGTAAATCCCCATCTCTTCTCTCTAGGCATCAATCTTCCCCTCATCACTCTTGCACTTGCCAGAAGGTCAACCCTGACACTTTCATCTGCAGCTCTCTTCCACGGCAGAGTTGTGATTTATGAGCACACCAAACTTTCCATGGCTGCCAGTGTTTGCTCTGTGCACAGAGACACAGATTGACAACACGCACCACAGGACAAGACAGGGCTAAAACACCCCGGGGGCTTTAGAGGGGAATGGCATACCCAGTGCCGGGTGGCTGCCCTGTTTCACCACAGAGCCTAGTACGTGCCTTGGTTCCCCATGCTGGGTCCTGAAGAATCTCGACATTTACTATGCTGGCAGGAGTAAAATTATTGCAGGACACGTGTTGTATGAACCTCATACATTTGAGAGAGATGTTTAAATTGCTTAGCAGCATTCTACCGAACAGCCACAGTACAGCGAACTGCTGAAGCAAATCCAATTAATCCTGATGGGCCAAAATATACACACACACATCTCAATTCCAAGAATTCTTAAATCTTCTTTATTTTTAAACCCAGAAAATAAAACATACCTTTTAATTAGGATTTATGGCTGTTTGCACCTCTGCTGGGAAAGAGCCCCGCAGGCCCCAGTGTGTTCTGCATAAATGCAGGCATGGATGGTAGAAACAGAAGGGGCCAAGAAAATTCAGAGAAGACAACAGGGCTTGCTCTTCCTGACCCAACCTTTTAATGCTCATCTGTCTACAAGGATAATAGGAACTCAGGGGGCCACTCAACCAACTGCCTTTCTAATAAGATCACTAGTCCAAAAATAATCTTAATCAATTAAAATATTCCCAAACTGCAGCCAATACTCGTAGTTACAAGGTCATCTCCAACACACAACTTCCAGGGGAAACTAATTACTATAGCAGAGCCGAGGTGGGAACTGCACACCTCTGCTCAGTGCCAGCCTGGATAGCGTCTCTCCTCCTTTGCCATCAATTCAAAGCATAATGGCCAGAAGGAATCCAAATTCTCTTCCTGTGTGTCAGGCTCTGCAGTTTAATTTATGATGCTCTCTTACGAGCAATTTCACTGTCAGCATTGTACACAGATCAAGAAAAAGACAGGTTTCAAAGTTCCCTGCACATGCAGTGGAAGGAAGCCACTATTATTCTTCCTCAGTTTTTTTAACGTGCTTGGTTTCACCAGACAGCAGGAAATCAAACTCCCCATTTTAAAAACACTTTTGCACATACTTAAGAGAACCTGACTCTGCTAGCAGACACAGATAAAGCTCCACTTGCTTCTAAAAGCCCATAAATGGAATCCAGTAGCCAGCCTCCCACATCCTGCTTCCTCAAATCCACATCATAAACCACAGAAATCAGTTTCTACTTACTCAGGGAAAGAAAGGTTTCAGAAGAACGTCTCCATAGCTAACAGTGCAGACTGTGAAGTCAAAAGGTCTGGGTAATTTTACTGCTCAAAGACAGTTGGGACCATCTAACAACAGGGCACAGCCAAACACCACATGTCCTACATGGGAAATACACAGATGAAAACCAGACTAATTTATTTTTAAAAGCCAATTAGAAGTTGGAAGTGCCACGTTTGGCACTAGCCAAGGCTACTGCTGAAATTAATATCATACCCTACTTTATTAGTCTCTGATTTCAGTTCAGAATGTGTTTCAGCTCTACTCTGTCTTTCAGCTCATTAGAACAAACCTGCTGGAAGCAGAGACTTCAGCAATACTCAATGGGGCTTGTGCCAGATGTGTAGTTCCTGACACATGGGAGGGAAGCCTCTGTAGAAAAAGTTCTTCTGCTGGACCATAAGGAGTCTGGATTCAGAACGACCTAACTTCTGAAAACTAAGAGCAGAGCTGTGGAGCCTCCTCAAGAGCCTCCTCCACACTCACTGCATTCTCCTCTGGGAACTATAGGCCCCTGGTACCACAGCAGAGCCCATAGGGAGAGCAGGGTGCTGCAGCAGTACTCCTACAAGGCTCTGTTTCACTCAGATGTCCAGTAGTGTGAGGTGGGCACTGCCATCCTAGCTGTGACACTTCCAACACCATCTTCTCCATAGCAACATGTCTCTTAGGCCATGCCTGGACCGAGGTGAGTGCCCACTGCCACAGCTGATGGAAAACAGGTGAGGACAGTGGCCAGGTATTACAGTCAATGCTCCAAATATCTCCCTCTTTCTACCAAAACCAAGCTCTCTTCTGGAACATCAACTCATGCTGCAATAAGATCAGTCTCTTCTTTCAAGTAACAAGTGATAGGACAAGAGGAAATGGCCTCAAGTTATGGCAAGGGAGATTTAGATTGGACATTAGGAAAAATGTCTTCACGGAAAGGGTTGCCAAGCCCCGGAACAGGCTGCCCAGGGAAGTGGGGGAGTCACTATCCCTGGAGGTATTTAAAAGACACATAGATGTGGTGCTCAGGGACAAGGTTTAGTGGCGACTTGGCAGTGTTAGGTTTATGATTGAACTCTATGACCTTAAAGGTCTCTTCCAACTAAAACAATTCTATACTATAATTCTATGGTTCTATTTACCCAGACTGCAAATATCTCCAGACACAGGAATACTCAGACAAAGGAATGTTCCACACCAAAGGGAAAACAGGCTGTGGCTGCCATGTGGAAATAGATGCCACTATCACCCTGGAGTCTTTTCGTATGTTCCCCAAAGGCTGGCAGAACTGAAGAATCTAGCAGGAAGAGCCAGTAAGACTTCACACAAACTCTACAGGTGGAGGCAGGTATTTTCAAAGCTCCCAAAGGATCTACCCAGGAAAAACTGACTCTTCCAAAAGGTCTTACAGCAGATCAACAGCATTTTGGGATAAACTGCACTGAAGGCTACAGACCAGCCACACAGGTTAGCACAGCAGCCGGGCCTCTGGCTGTGCTCAATGCTCATGCTTTGCCAGGCCTCCTGTGGGTGACAACCATCTTTCAGATGTGGCTTCAGAAAGTCTTGGGAGGAAAAAAAAGAGTCTCCAACAACAGCCCAATTCAAGCAGAACGCTCATGAGACAGACCAGGAATCACCATGCTTGGAGAGAGCACGGTTAGGTACTATTTGAAATACTGTGAATCTGTGAATGACCACCCATCTACTAGCATGGGCAACCAATTCCCTGTGGGATTTAAATAGTCAGGGGAGATAGCAACCACTTTGCTCATTTATCACGTCTGCATTTTCAGAGACACAGTCTGCACAGAGAAGGTAATCTTCTCTTGTTTCCAGAAAGCCAGAGAGACTGTTCTCATATTGTCTGACCCTTCCCAAAAGCAGAGATGTGTTCCCCAAATCAAGGATTATATACAGCAAAGATCAGAAAGCCCCATGACCAGAAAAATTCCTCTGATGCAGCTCTGCAGATGCCACAGAATAGACATTAGCAAAGAAAGAAAACTTGGCAAAATAACACGGATGAGCTTGATCCAGCATGACTGAAAAATTCCTGGGAGAGGCAGTCTGCCAAAGATCATCAAAAGTGAGAAGCTGGAGGCTTTCCAGGTGCAGCTGCTACAAGATCTGCTGGTCTGGAAGCAGAACTAGGGACTTGTTCTATAGATACCTGCCAAGAGACTGCCAAGGAAGAAAGCCATCGAATCAATGATGCCCAAATTGTCCTTGTAGCTTTTGATTCATAAAGAACCATGTCCTAACAGATGCAAGATTAATTGAGAATGTATTGTTCTCTAAAATTGCTATTGATCTCAGCTTCCCACACCTCTTCTTGAACACCTAACAGGGTCTTACTAGAGCAAGAACAGCTACAAGGTTCAAAATTGAAATTCAACTTGATGTACACTGAAGAGCTGAGACAGTTACAGAAGGCAGACAGTTATTTTTTGAGATCCCAAGTAAATCACATTTTTGGGTCTGATTTTGCAGAAAACAACACGAAAAGAGACTGTGGCACTGGATCTGGAAGCTGATGACTCACAGAAAGAAAGAGATTGAACTGAATAAATCCACTCATTCAACGGACTGAACTGCTGTCACTTAAACAAAACCTAATTGGCTCTTTAACGGCCTCTCTGAGCATATCCTTTTCTGTAATATGACTGATTATGCCATCAGAATTTATTGTTTATAGACAAACTTAGAGAACAGTCAGGGAGCCTAACCTTTTTATAGATATGTTTTAAGAGACGTTTGTTTCCTCTTTTTCAGATACGTGCACATTGAGATGAATAATTGCAGACAATAACAGGTCCTGATCTTTTATGTACTGCAGCAGCTCTTATAGCTGCTGATTTCTCTTTTCCTTATAGGTTTCACAATAAAGGCCAGCGATGCAACAGACATCTGAAGTTAACTTAGCATATTGCAGAGCTAAGGGTTTAACCCCACTGAACTACTACTGCCATATGTTCCATTTCTTTCAGGGAATTTCCCAATGGGAAAGAACTCAGACAATGTGAAGAAAAAACATCTAATATCATTTGCCCTACAGCTTTTCACTGTTTATTTCTAGTGCGTTTCCCCTCCTCACATGATAATCGCCTTATTGTAGAGAAGCATGCTGCAGATGTGGGAGCAAAAGGGACTTGATTTAAGATCTACAGCTTGAGAGTGAAATGAAAAGCTTTTGAAAATGGCAGAATTGCAAGCAGCAGCTTAGGATCCCCAATCACCAGTAAGACAGAGAAAAGTCTTAACTGTCAAACATAAAAAAATCAATTCTAATAATTTCCTCTCGTGTACTTCACTCAGTTGAGGACAGAATCTCAGGGTTCTGGGTTTCCCCCAGGCAGGAGTTCCTGCACTCATCCCAACACAAGTGTAACAGACACAAACACTTCAATCTTCTAGGGTATGGCTGATGTTTGTAAGATGAAGCAAGGGATGAGGGATCAGAGCCTTTATGTCTTAGCCAGGCCCATCCATACCACAGTTCACCTTGACACCTTACGGAAGTGGGTTACAAACTCAGGCTTCTGTAATTCAGGATCAGTTTACCAGACACCAGCCGTGCCTGAGCTACTTGCAAGCCTGTGTTTCGAACCATTTTCTTATCTATTTGCACATAATACAGAATCATGTTTCTACAGTTTAGCTGGAAATCAATCAAATAAAAATTATGAAAAAAAGATTTGTAAAGGGATTGAGGAAAGGTTACTTTTAAATTACGTTTCAAATTCAGTTCTGAGAGGATCTGGTTATCAAATCCCAGACTCATAACTCCCCCTCACGAAGCACACTACTCACTTCCTAGTCAAATAGGATTTGATTCATCTCATATGTAAGAAAAGCAATGGCACAATACCCTCTGCACAAAGCCTGACCCTGGCACAGAAAGCGTGGGATGGTCGGGCACTCTTCTGCGACAGCAGGAGTGCTGGGGCACAGGTTCTGAGCACCGCAAGCCAGTCACTGACCTCTCCCTCACTGTCAGATATAACAATAAATGCATCCACAAAACTGCGCTTCTTCTTGGCATTGGCTGGGTTCCTCTTCTCTTCCTCCTCTTCTTCCCCATCCTGACCTCGAGAGTCCAGGCCCTCTGTGGGCTTCTTCTTCCTTGGCATTCTTCACTCTAAAACAGAGGGAAAGATTAAAAGCCATTTATTTCCTTCTGGCATAGATTTCTGCTAACAGCCATCCTTTTTTTGCTATTTTTAGGCAAAATACCCCAGGCATTAGAACCTTATTACAAAGCGTGGTGGATTTAGTGTTACTGGGAGCCACATGTACTAGTCACCACTCATCTAGTTAAGAATACTTTATTATAGTTGATTGCTACAAAGAGGTTTCAGGGGAACAGCAACACAGACCAAAGCCACTCTGAATGCCCTTGCTTCAAAGCAATGAGGCTTTCCTCCTAAAGCTCATCAGCTAACTCTTCCAAAGCATTGCTTCACAGCAGGTCTCCTGCCCTCCAACATAGCCCTGAACTTCCCCTCCACAGCCTCACGCCTTCACCATCCTGATGCACAACAACGTTGGCTGTGCAAGCGGATCAAGCCAAAACTTGCATGCCAGAACATGAAGCCACCACAGCAAAGCTATTTGCCAGCTTTTATGTTCAACACAACAAGGAGAAAAGGCACGTTCCTCAAAGGATGCTGTTTTGCTCTTGGCACAGCAGCTCAGCAGAAGGCTGCAACAGCACTACAAAAAAGAAAAATGCCAGCAATGGCAGTAGCAGGCTGGAAACAAGACAATAGGTTTATCTGCAGCTTGGATTTCTCAATGAGCATCAGCCTCTGGAAGTCCTCTGTGCAGACATGCCTGAAGCATTTGTATTAAAGAAGGCACTTGAGAAGCAGGGAGGAACCTGCCGAGTGTTATCAGTGCAAACCTAAGTGCTCTATGAACAGCACAATTGAGGGCAGGTGCCCACACAATGCTAGCTAGTACTTCAGTGTCTCCTTTCCTTGCCAGCCCATAGACTGCTGGAGAGAGACACACAGCAAGCATTAACTGCTTGGATCAAAAAGGACTCAGGTGAGAGAATGAGGAGGAGATCTTGGTGAACAAGAGCAGTGGGACACCCTTTCCTGTCTGTGTTTGCTGTTTGGCAAATAACTTGACAACAACACTCACTGCTTCCTGAATTGTGATATAAAAGAGCCTTTACAAAGCAGGCTGAGTACAACCAGCTCTGGTTTAAAGTCGGAATTCAACATGTGCAGTGCAGTTAGCGACAAGCTCCTCATTACACACCAGAGAATTACAGAGCTGGAAATACAAGTAAAGTTGGTCAGTTCCCAGACCAGTGTCCTCCCACAAGATCCTTCTGCCTTCCACTAAAATAGTTCAAATGTGCTTAGATCTAAAATAAGAGCAAAAGATATAACAAAAACTCCACATCACCCAACATAGCACTAAATCCTTCTCTGTAACATCACAAAATTGCAAATAGACACTGTGTGTAGAAATACTAATGAACAAGAAGTTCAAAATCCCCATCAGTGCTACAAACAGCAGTGCACTGCTCCATCTACAGTCTGAGGCAGCAAGGCAAGGCTGAGAGGAACACAAACATTCTGCCCCTACTACCTGCTGCCTTCAAAAGCTCCCTTAGCCTCCCTTCCTCTGCAAATACATGCACACACATGCCTAGACACAAAAGATGATTATCCTGGTGAGTCATGATTTGCACTGAAGGTTTACTGAGCCCTCTGAAGACAGAACACTGTACAAATGGCACACACAGTTCCAGAACTGACTGCAATGACCAGTGCAGTCCACAAACGTCTGTCTGTTTAAGAAGGGGAAATAAAAACAAGCACTTTTTGGAAAAATACTAGATCTTGTAAAACAAAACAGTTCTGCTCCAGCTGAGCTGAACTCAGGTCTTGTTGGAATATCGTTATATTTTCTCCATTTTTTATCTTTTGCTTCCAACAGTGTCTTTGCCCTCTGCCCAGAGAAATGAACCAAGCCTCACATCCAGCTGCTAAGAACTGCCCCCACAAAGGGAGTCTGTTGTGGCAGGGAACATTTCCTTATGAGAAGAAAACCACTTACACAGACAGGTATTTTGGCACTGTAACGGCGAGCAGCATTGGAAAGGCCTGTGTCCCCAGTATGTGAGCCTATGCAGGGTCACTCTGGTTTTGGAGAGACTGCCTATAAACCTTTCTTCCACTGAAACAAAAGCAAACAATACCAAGCAACTGCCCTGCTGTCTTTTTTTGCTGTCCTCTGACTCTGCAATACATCTTCTGCTTGATGCACTGTGCTAAATAAGAGATCACTGAGAAATATCAGCTGGAGTTATGATGAGTCACCTACCTTCAACATTTAAAGGAAAGAAAAAAAAAAAAAGATGTAAGAGATGCAACCACACAACTCCCACAACACTTCTGAAAATGAAGGGACTTGTGGCAAAGCAAGTCTTTGTAAATATAACTAAGGGAACAAGACAAGTAAGAGATCACTTGTAGCTGTGCTAGTCTGAGGCTATGAGTAGGAGAGCAGTAATACCTTTTATTAGACAAGCTGGTATAGCTGAAGGAAGAAAACAACAAAGCACACCTCCCCTCCCCAGGTAGTAAAGTTAAGCAGAAAAGCTTTTAGCACTCCTGGACAGGACAGTTGCTAGTACCCAAGGTGATGATACCTGCACTCAGGCTCAACAAAAACCACCAAAGACTGAATTATCTAAAACTACCTTTGTAGTTTGCCTCACAGACTTGTTTTCAAATTATCCAGGGTTTTTTCCAATTCTGAATTTAAGAGAAGTTCTTTGTAAATGCTCTGACAGCAAAGGTGACCTCCTGACAAGGGCTCATACATGCCATGCTTCTCCAGTCACATTTTTAGGGATATCCTTGAAGATCCCCAACTTGTGATTATTTGTCATTTTCCCTCTCATCTATCATTTTGATGAATCAGAAAGCAATTACCAACAGAATAATTCTAAATCTTGACACTGCAGCTACAGACCTGCCAAGCTGTGACAGCTTGAAAAATGCTTGAAAATGAAGCCAAAAATGAATGACTCTCATCCCCGGATGAGTTTCTGAGCCGTTTGAGACACAGGCTGTCGCTTTGTAAACAACTCCCCCGACCTCAAGAAGAAGCACGACGCTCCTCAGCAGCACAGCGAAGAGGCTCAGGACTCAGGCAGGTCAGGACCACATGCCTCCCTGGAAATATCATCCCCGGACCCTCGGCTTGACCCAGTATGCAGGGCCCAGCTGACGCTCTGCAATCAGCAAGACAGGAGTCCTGGAGTCACAGCGCCGTGGGGGAAGAGAAACTGTTTACAGGATTGATCCGTTTATACAGCTGGCTCTTCATGACAAGAGACACAGGGACTGCGGAGGCCATGCACACCCAAGCACTGTGCATCTGCAAATGCCTCCGAGCACTGCCCAAGACACTAGCTGCTCAGCTTCCCTGTAGTCCAGCACAAGCACGTTTTGCACACAGCACCTATTCCACCTGCAAGGACAAGTTCCACATAGGGGCAGAGCAACCCTCTCCCCAGCACCCAGCCGAGGACTTTTATCCCCTTCCCAACATATGGCCATCGGGCATGGACGGCTCTGCAGTGACATGAGGGCTGGGCTGACAAGGGCTGGGGTCTGGGCTACTCAACAAGTATCACCCTGAGGAGGAAGCATGTGGGGAGGGGTCGCAGGCACAATGGGAGGGTGAGCTTGGGAGGGACGGGGATCAGCCAGCGGTGGGGTAAGCCAAAGGGAGGGGAGCCCCAGAAGGGGAGAGAGCCAGCACTAGCAGGGGGAACTGGGAAGAGCAAGAGCTGGCCCCAGGCCCTATACTGGAAGGATGCCTCAGGGGATGGAGCCAAGGCAGAGAGCTCCAGAGGGTGGTTTTGGGGTATTCTCCACAGACAACCCCGAGAGAAGAGCACCAAGGTGTCCCCATGGGAAGGGGCACAGTGGCATGGTCCCCACGAAGGCAATAGGCTGCGGTACAGCCCTTGAAGGGAGTGACAGTGGAGCGTCCCCCAGCCCCAGGGACAAGGCTGGCTCGGGGAGGCCGGCCCGCAGACCACCCGGGCCTGGGGCCGGAGAGCATGCTTGAGGTGGGTCAGCCCTGGAGCAGCCCCAGGGGAAGGGGCCGGGGGACGGCCTAGGAGGTCAGTCCCGGAATCCTCCTGGTGGAAGACACGGCCCTGAGCGGGCGGTGCTTGGTCCCCAGCCGCGGGAGTCCCGCGGCAGATAGGCCCCACGGCAGCGGGTCCGGCGCGGAGCGGTATGGTGCAACAGGCCCCTGGAGGCACAGGTACTCACCGGGCCCGGGCCTCCCGCGGGCCGGCGCCCCACCCACGCCGGGCTGCCCCGTTGCTCGGCCGCAGGCGGCAGCACCACAGCACCACTGCTTCCCCGCCGGGCCGCACCGGCCCCAGTCGGCGGGTGTCTCGCCCGCACTCAAGTTGGCGGCGGAGGAGGCCTCATTGCCCTCACCCAAGATGGCGGAGACGGCGGCTTCGGTGTATGTCACATGGCAAGCAGCGTGATGAAGCGGATGGCGCCATGTCACGAGTGGGTGGTGGTCCCGCGCTGTGGGGCTTGTGAGGCCCGACAACTCTTCCTGAAGTGCGACGGGAGATACTGGTGCTGTCGCCGCTTTCTCAATCCGGTGCCAGGCTCATGGCAAGGGGCAGGGCCGGGCAAGGCAAGTTCTTGGGCAAGTTCATAGGCAAGAGGCGACGCTCCCTCAACCGTCTGCCTGCTTGGGCACCTCAAGGATTACCCCTATGCTTTATGTTGTCATCGCAGCAAAAACGCCCACAAAGCCCAGGGCTCCCGGAGATATACGGGAGAGCCGCCGTTCTTCACCGTCCTGCCCACAACCGACATGGCCACCTCTGCCTCCCTTCGCGAGGGCGCGCGGGACTCTCGCGGGAGGCCACACCGCGGTTGCTAGGCGCGGGGGGCGCGCGGGTGGCTCTCGCGAGAGTGGCGGGAGGCGGGGCGGGGCGGGGCTGGCGGCGATGGCGGACGGGGCCGGTAGCAACGGGGACGCAGCGGGGCTGCCGGTGGGCAAGGAGGCAGGTGAGGATGCTGAGGGGGTGTGGGCGGATGGGGCCACCCGGGGCCTGTGAGGCGCAGCGGGGCCTGTCCCGTCTGCTGACACCCCGATTGTGCCTCCCACCCCACTCTACCCCGCCCCGCAGTGGACCGCCTGATTCGGGAGAACGGGCACATCTTCACCGAGGCCCAGTGCAAGGTGTGCAGCGCCCTGCTGATCTCGGAGTCCCAGAGGCTGGCACACTACCAGGTAGGGAGCAGGGAGCCGTCGCCGGCTGCCGCCGGGCATGGCAGAGTGCTGAGTGGCAGGGCCCGCGGGTTTCTCTCTGCTTTCTCCAGAGCAAGAAGCACGCCAACAAGGTGAGGCGATACTTGTCCATCCACGGCGGAGAGGAGCTTGCCCACGGGAAGAAGATGAGGCTGGATGCGAAGCAGGTGAGAGGAAAGTGTGGAGCCCTTTATGTCTAAATACCACTAGGCTACAGGCGGTTGTATAGTTTGGCTGTCTTTTTGAATAAATGAAGAGAACACTCTTAGAAAGGATGTTATGAGAACTGAGGAGCTTGAAGGCAGGTGTGTTACCAGCCCTTGTCTCACTGAGCACAGTTCCTGCTCTACCCTTCCCATTTAAACAGCCTCTGTGAGAATGCCTTCCCCAATGAAACAAATGCACATTGCTTTTTATTGATAATCTTGCTGGAAAGGACAGGGAGAAGTAGTTAGGAGCAACAGCTTGTCAGGAATATCATTGCGTAACCTTTGCTGTCACAGAGAGCACGCGGGGTTGGCTGGCTGCTGGAATTTTTTTTGCAGAGCAATCTCTTTTTGACTTAAGTTTCCTCAACTGGTAGCTGGAGTCTGTTGGTCGGTAAAGGCGCTACATTCCACTTAGCCATCTGTCTGCCCCATCACTCAATTGGGAAGGAGATTCTACTTTTTATGATTGCTTCAGCTTTAATCCCTAATTCTCCAACATTTGCAGTGGCAGGAGTGGGGGGGGAGAAATAATGACAAATGCCTTAGCACATAGTGTTATGCTTAGAAATGACTGCTGCTGCCTGCTCCCCTGGCATCATGTTGCAGATGACCTGGCTGATAGCGGTGTTTATGTTTCTCAGTTCACACCTTGCAGAGTTAAAGGCTGCCTGTTCCAATTGTGGCAGCCACACTCTTAACCTTTTCCTTAACCTATACAGGGCAGGGCTGCCCCTCTGCCTGGAATGGTTTACTACCAGGTTAAAAAAAAAGTAGTCTAGGGCACGAACATTCTCCAAGGAGGGAGGGATTGATGCTGCATCATGGAAATCCTTCTCAGTTGCACTCCCTTGATTTAACACCCAAATGTCACAGAATCACAGAATGTTAGCAGTTGGAAGGGACCTCGAAAGACCATCTGGCAACCCCCCTGCCAGAGCAGGATTCCCTAGACCAGGTCACCCAGAAGCGCATCCAGACGGGTTTTGAATATCTCCATAGAAGGAGACTCCATAGCCTCTCTGGGCAGCCTGTGCCAGTGCTCCAGCACCTCAACTGGGAAAAAAATTTTTCTTGTATTCACACAGAACCTGCTGTGGTTCAGCTTACAGCCATTGACCCTTGTCTTGTCACTGAGAAGAGCCTGACCCCATCCCCCTGACACACACCCTTCACATATTTATAAGCATAGATGAGGTCACCCCTTAGTCTCCTCCAAGCTAAAGAGACCCAGCTCTCTCAGCCTTTCCTCATAAGGAAGATGTTCCACTTCCATCATCATCTTTGTGGCTCTGCTGGACTTTCCCCAGCAGTTCCCTATCCTTCAACTGAGGGGCCCAGAACTGGACACGATATTTCAGATGTGGCCTCACCAGGGTAAAGGGGGAGAAGAACCTCTCTTGACCTACTATCCACACCCCTTCTAATCCAGCCCAGAATCCCATTGGCCCTCTTGGCCACAAGAGCACACTGCTGGCTCATGCTCATCCTTCCATCCACCAGGACCCCCAGGTCCCTTTCCCGGCTTTCCAACAGGTCAGTCCCCAACTTATAGTGATCCATGGGTTTGGTCCTCCCCAGGTGCAAGACTCACACTTGGCCTTGTTGAATTTCATTCAAGTTCTCCCTCCCAACTCTCCAGCCTGTCTTGCTGAACAGCAGCACAACCCTCCAGTGTGTCAGCCACTCCACCCAGTTTAGTGTCATCAGCAAACTTGCTGAGAGCACACTCTGTTTCCTCCTCCAGGTCGTTAATGAATAGATTGAAAAGTACTGGTCCCAGTACCGACCCCTGAGGGACTCCACTAGACACTGGCCTCCAACTAGGCTCCATCCTATTGACCATGACTCTCTGACTTCTGTCCTTCAACCAGTTCACAATCCACCTCACTACTCAATCATCCAGACCACACTTCCTCAGTTTAGCTGCAAGGATGCTGTGGGGGACAGTGTCAAATGCTTTACTGAAATCAAATGTCTTTGGCCCATAAACCTTAGTGTTTCTTCTCATGACAAGAAAGTTGGACAAGGTGGCCTAGAGAGGCCCCTCCCAACCTCTGACACGCTGCGATTCTGTGTGCACAGGACAGCAAGCAGGAAGGCAGCAGTGAGGAAGACAGGAACAAGTGTTGTCCCATCTGCAATATGACCTTTTCCTCTCCAGCTGTGGCAACATCTCACTACCTGGGCAAGACTCATGCCAAGAACATGAAGCAGCAGTCCCCCAAAGTTGAAGGTATGCCTGTCTGCAGCACCTTTGTGTTGTACTGAGTGGCTGCTTGAGAAATAAGCTGAGAGGTTTGCTGGACCCCAAGTGTAAGCTCTTGTGAGGATGTGCATATTCTTTACGGTGAAACAGAGGAAACCATCAGTGCACCTCCAGAGAAACAGCCTCTCTCAGTAGTCTGCTCAGTGGTCTAGTATTAGCTAAAAGTTGCATGTTTTTTTGTTTTAGTTTGAGAGAGAGACATCTTACAGCAAGGTTGTACCCATCCTTTTGTGCAGGAACAGGGAGAGAGCCACTCTTCAGGGAGCATGATGTTAAGCTGTAAAAATGGCTGTCACAGGATATGATGCTTGCTAAAAGCTTACAAGGAGAAAAGCGACTGGTGAAACTCCCAATAGGGCAAATTCATCAGGGCTGCTCAACTACAAAGATTTAGCCTCTGAGGGTCAGGGATTTGTGAGCTGCAGATAACTTGGAATTGGGAGAGTATAGCTCAGAAGCATAGCTGTGTGCCTGTCCTGACCTTGTGGGTTTCCCATGGCACCTGCTATTGGCCACTATCATGATAGGATACAGTCCTGGCAGACCTTGGCTTTGACCTGGTGCAGCTGCCTGTGTGTCCCATCCCAAAACAGCTATCCTACAGAAATGCCCTGTGGATAGGGAGGGAGACTCTCTGTCCAGGGCAGATAGGGGCAGCTGAGAGCCTGGGATACTGTAGCCAGTCAGGACAGAGGGAAAACAAAGCTTTTGAGTGTGCCTGAGGATGGCAGCTTGTCTTAGCTCCAAGCTGGGATCTTCCAGGCAGAAACAGAAACACTGTGTTGGATGTAGTCCTCGTTCATGATATGTCTCAGGCAATACTCCTCATGACTTTGGTTCAGGATCAAGTCCTGCAGCTGCATGGTGTTTCCAGAAACCCACTCACCTTTGCTGCAGAGGGGCTTGTACCCATGTCCTACCTCAGTGATGATAATAGCAGGTGGGAGCTCATTCATGTCCAGCCTTTCTTGAATATGGCCATGCTTATGTTAAGGAGAAAAATGCAAATCCACTGCGGTTTTTTTAAGCCTTAAGGTTTTTCTGCACTAGTCTGACTTGTCTTACCACACACCATTCAGTTTTGCAGTATTAAGGGAAGAGAGAAGAGCAATGTGAATTTACCTTTATGTCTCACATTCTTTGTCTTGGTTTGGGGTTTAGGTGTAGTGGCTTTTTTTTTTTTTGGGAAAATAAAGTGACCGGTTTTTACCTCTGAGTTCTGTGACTGACCAAGGGTTTGAATTCACCCTGCAGGAGCAGTGCCCTCACAGAAACATCCTGCTACCCTCCCTACCACTACTGTGTCTTCTAATGAAGAGAACAAGGACATTACTGACCCAGACAAGTTCTGTAGCCTCTGCCATGCCACTTTCAACAATCCCCTTATGGCAAAACAGCATTACGTAGGCAAGAAGCACAGAAAGCAAGAGACCAAACACAAGCTGATGGCACACTATGGCCGAACCCCTGATGCACCAGCGTCATCCTTCATGGGTGAGTTCTCAGCAGGCAGGCTGAAGAGCAGGGTGGGTGAGCAACAGTGTGTCTGGCAGGCCTTTGGATGAGAGAGTCTATCCGGAGGGAGCAGGGGACAATTGCTGGTGATGAGGATCTTGATTATACACTGTAAGATTGGTTTGGTTGATGTTGTAACCCGTGGCAGCAAGAGAGGTTTTAGACTGCAGCTACTCATGACAAGGTTTGGGTTGTGTTTTGCAATGTCGTCTAATTGAGGATGTGTCTTTTTTATTTTGTGTGCAGATAATCCAGGGCTTTTGGCCAGTACTGTTTCTAACTAGGTAATTGGAGCTGAAATGGAAAGATAAAAGTGGCATTTGATGCTTAGAAAATGTCTTCGGAGAGGACTAGCCAAAGATGGAAGAAATAGGTTTAACTGCACCTGCTGCTTCAAAGCACATGAAAGCCAGAGAGATTTCTCCCTGAATGCCTTTCAGCCTCTGTGTGGGCACTTCCATCTGATGAACTAATGCAGCTCTCTCTGGAGCAAGTGGGGCGGGGGGGAGCCAGACTACTAAGGAGGAACTTTATGCAGACAGTTAAAACTCATTTGGTTTAAGATCTGCTGCTTATGAGTACTTCTGCGTGGTGAAAGCCCTTGTTGTCCAGTGAAAGCTTTAGGAACACAGCCTTCTGTTGGACAAGGAAGTCTAGTACCTACTTGATGCTTGAGGTAAATAATAAGCAGACAAATCATCTTAAAATCTTCTTCAAGGGCTGCTTTCTCTGTGGTAAAAGCCTACACAAGCAGCAGATTAATTATTCTAATTCTTTGGAGGCCAGCTTTAGATAGTGGTAGCACTTAAAGAAATGAGACTCAATTATCCCAGTAATATTCTCTCCCACATTGTGTAGTCACGTGGGAGATGGAAGAGGTGCTTGGTATCTCGTGTTACCCATCTGCTGTGTACCTAATTAGTGGTGTCTGATGCATGGTTCCACGTTGGTGTGAGTCAGGTGCTGACAGTGGCAGAAGCCCAGGCAGGCTGGGTGGGTGGGCTGTGCCCTTGCCTGTCTCCCATGAAGTGCCAGCAGAACCAGAGTAGCCACAGACACGTCTCCATGGCACTTAATCTGTTCAGGCAAGGTTTTGGAGCTTGGGCTCTGGTCAGGGGCTGCTTGAATGTGACAGGCTGCAGTCAGGAATATTTTTTTCCTGCTCTCTCTGCCTGTCTCTATGCTGACAGCCATGCACATCCCTGAGCTTCTCTCTGCTGGGATCTGTCTGGCAGCAGGTAAAGATATGTTCTTCACAGTGCAACACTGAGGTGTGTGTCTGCTTAAAGTTCCTCTAGGAACCACTGGTTTCTAGTGAAGGAGTACAGGTTAGGCAACTTCATGCACATACCAGTTTGCTGAATTTGGTACACAGAGATCTTGACCTCAGTTGTGCAGGGAGGCAGACCTGAGGGTTGAAACAAGTCGTCTGGCCTTCCCTGCCCTGATCTGTTTTGAGAGTTGTATGGTCCACTAGAGTCTGAAATCTCTGAGGTTCAGCAGCTGAGAGGGGAAGGTATCTGCTACATCACGCATCATGCCTCTTAGTGATCATGCTGTTCTGCTCCTCTGGGGCAAGTCTCCCCTTTCACCTTAAGGAAGAATATTTTTGTGAGACTTCCAGGAAGAGCCCTTCCCTGGGGAGCCAAAATTCAGGAGCACTTGGTGTCTTGAGGACCCACTGCCACGATTTTGCCCTGCTAGAGACTCCTGTGCTGAGCTGTGTGGCCGTGCTTGCCTGTTTGGTATCTGTCACCTCTTGAACTTTCATTCCAGCTGGAGTTGTCATATTACACAAAAGCATTGATCTGTCTAGTACAACTATTGTTGGAAACTTTTTATTTGCAGTTGACATACACTGGCTGTAATCAAACTGCATGATGAGAGAGTTTAATATTCTTAGTTAGCACCTCAGCAAGGCTTAGCAGAATGCTGCATTGTGGAACTGACATTGTGTATAATCTTCTCTGGCTGCTTTTTTTTAGTTGAAACATTTTAAGCTTACAAATTAAGTATGTCACTCATTTTCTGTTATGAGATGTACAGAGGCAGGAGAAATGGGAATTTGGGAGAGAAATGGAGTTGCAAAAGCAGTACGGAATCAGATTTGGTGTCCTAGTGCTGAGACTTTTACTATATCAGATACTGTGAACTGTTTATAGGACATGTGTGTTTGTTTTTATAGATAAACAAACCCATGTTGTGACCAGGAAAGCTTTTCTGGCTTAGTGATTCCTTTGCAGTGACTGCCTTACACATGGTGGAGTAGTGGGATTCTGAGACCACTCCACCTGGTCAGGCTATTGACTTGCTATTTGTCTTTGTTTAGTGACAGTTTAACACATCAAGTGATTGATTATCTCACTTCTACCTCAGGCACCAAGTTGGTGGCTAGCTGTGTGTGCTAACATTGATGTCTGTTTCAGCTGGGAAGGGGTACCCCTGCAGCACATGTAACATAGTGCTGAACTCCATAGAGCAGTACCAAGCTCACATCAGTGGCTTCAAACACAAGAATCAGTAAGTAATGTTGTTGTCTAAGTGTGTTTCCAGCCTCCCTGTTCAAATCGATGGCCTAAAAATAACTTAAAATGCAGTTTTGAAGCATCTTTCTAGCTGACTTGCAAGCAGCTCAAGGTTTGTGGGAGCTTGCTCTATCTGAAGCCGATCCATTCCTGCAGCTCCCTCTGCAGACAGCTCTGGAATGCTGCTGAAGTAGAAGGGCCCTGCAGTTGCTTTTGGTTCTTTATAGTGCAGCTCAGCATGGACCTCTGCAGTGAGCATGTTCAGCCTGACACTTATTGAACACGGTTTCTCTAACAACTGAGATTTTAATTTAATTAAAGACTGGCTCAGTGGAGATTTGTTTGCCATTCTAATCTCTCTTGGGGTTGCTTGTCTTAAAATTTGGCATGTAGTCAGCACGCTCTAGAAGCATAGGCTATATTCCTGAGCTTGCTCTCAAAGCTAGTGGGTTAAATAATGGCATCTCCTGCATATATTATTTATCTGAAAAAAATTAGGCTCCCAGGTGGTTACTACCAAAAATACTTGTTCTGGACAATCAGAGTTCAGCTCTCCAATTTCAAATGTTTCAGGAAAAAAAGGCTCAGCAATGAGCCTGTGTTGGCTACAGAACTTCTTAGAAGAAAGAGGTATTAGGAAACTCTACCTGAAGTGAGGACAGACTACTAGCCAAATTTACCAGAGAGGACAGGAGAAAAATGGGGATCTGTTGTTGCCTGTCTGTGGAATAACAGCCCCATGATTCCATGGCTCTCTGGAGTACTTGACTGGAAAACATGCTCCATCCATTATCCTCAGAAAGTTTCAGCTCTCAAACAGCATAATCAGATCAGTGAGTAGCAAGTATCCTGTTCTAGAACAATAATGTTGAGGATGTTTCCAACACACACCCATGAATGTTCCCTTTAAGGACATGGATGTTGTCCGAGTTTTTGCAGCAACACGACTCCCTTTCAGAAAGACTGCTTCTGGATTTAGCTGCTCAGTCCTGTTCCAGGCCAGCTTCTGCAGTCTGAGGAGAGCCAGGATACTTCCTTTGTAATGGAAGCTCTTTAATCATCCTTGAGCTGTGTGATAGCTAATTCTGCCATGCTAAAGGTGTCTGTTTACTGCAGACACAGAGGGCAAGGATGCACTTGGAAGCTTTTCTGGCAAGTCATTGACTTCGCTACAGTAGGCTGTTGCTCTACTGACAGCCATGCCTGCTGAGCAGTGATTGCAGCTGGCACATTTCAAAGCACTTCCGACATTGTCTTCTTTTTTTTTTTTTATCTCTTCTTCTTGCTTCCTTCCATGTCCAGGATGCCAGGAGCAGTGCCCGCTGTTGGACCGTTCTCACCACAGCAGTATGTCCGGGAAGAGTCAACTGCCCCAGGAGGCTACAGTTATTTCAGCCAAGACTTTTAGAGCAAGTTGCAGCACTGTTCTTGGAGTTGGTGGTGGCCCAAGAACGTACATCCTTTGCCAGCCCAAAATGGTTTCATTTTCCCTCTGGATAAGCAAAGCCCTACCCTCCTGTGTGCACCCATTGAGCAAAATGGGCACTGAATCCATCAGAAAAAGGATCCAGCTGGAAGAGACTTGCTAGACAGCAAATACTTCACTCCCTTAGAGTAGTTTTCATTGTGTAATTGCTTCTTGTGAAGGTGGGTGCAGTGTGAGAGGAGGTGCGTATCTGGTATAAGGAGGGTTTGGCAACAGGCTGGTAAAGGCCACCTCCTCCCTTACCAGAGCAAATAATGGATTCTTGCACCTGAAGGGCCAGTATCCCATGCTGAGAGGTGGCTTTTGCCAGAGGAGAACTCCTAGACCTTAGGGAGCAGTGCTTATGGGACACAATACAGGTTGTCTGGCTTTGTACAGGCCTAAAATAGGAAATAACTAGCATGGCATCTCTTTCCATGCCTTCTCTGGTTAGGTTTGTGTGCAGAATTTCGTGAGCTGTTGATTGCCATCAGAGCCTTTTGCAGTACCACAGCTGTTGTTTCCGGAGCTGGGTTGTTTGGGTCTGTCTAACATAGTTACAACTTCTCATATGCAAACTACTGCTGGTGGGAGCGGAGGGCTGTGAGAAGGTTTGAGCTCCTGGCTCTTCAGACAGCTCGGCCCTCTGCTCTGAGGATTTCCATGTGGAATGAAAGTAACTGTTTAGCCTGGTTTCCTATGGAAACAGGTGTATGTCATCATTCACCATGTGTGTCTTTACCCCCTGTGACTTAAACCAATCTCAGCCAAACTCAGCAGTGGTGGACATCTCCCAAGAGCCACATGTAATCAGCAGAGGAAGGTAGAGCAAGGTGAGTTCATCTCTAATTCCATGAGGATCTGCATGGAAGTGCAGCATTTGCCCTAGTGCCACCAAAATACTCTGGGGAAAGAGGGTTTTAATGGAAAAGAGAGTAACTCCAGATGCAGCAGAAAACTGTAGTATAACTTGGTCAAATTGTTAGTTGACTGAAAAAGCTATAAATCCTTTTGAAATCTAACTTCATCAGACACTACTTGCCCAGCTACTCTCTTTAGAAAGTTCATACACATTTCTGCCGTCCTGGAAAAGGGATGTTGTATATTTCAAACCTGGAAATTAAGACTGATGGTCTCTTCATGGTGCTAATGTACTAGATCTATTAGAAAAGGCCTCAGAAGGAAGGGCAAGCATCTCAGATCACTGAGCGTTGTGGATGAGTTCTTTAGATGTTTTGCCTTAAGCTAAGGTGTTGCCTGTTTTCTGCTAGGCCACCATAAGAGCCATGTGCCTTGGGCTGGCCTCGTGCTCAGTGCCAGTGCTCCGAGTCAGGCACCGCGCAACTTTGTCCCAGCATCAGTGCCTCCGTGGAGCTGAGATGTTGCTAGTACATGGCAAGCATCCTGCTGGTTTTCTTCCACGGGGCAGAAGGATGTGGATGTGGCCCCTCTGAGGACCTCCATGGGTGGTGGGGCTGGCAAGAGCATTGATGACAGCCATGGGCACACCATGCTGCCAGGGTAGGCTGAACCAAGCTGCTGCCTCCTGTTGTGTGGGCCCTGCAGCTGCTGGAGGGCAGGCTAGGGCCCTTGTCTCCCAGCTTTGTGTGCCAGGGGAGCAGCTGACACCTTCACAGGGCTGAGAGCTGGGCTGGAGAGGCACTTCCAAAATCTGGTGTACACACTGGTCATGTTAGACGAGGAGAGAGGGAGCTGGTTGCTAATCTCAGTGCTTGGAGTGAGTGTTTTCCCTTCCCCACTCCAGGCTGTACATGAGCTTTGATTTTCTTCACCCTACACAGGATCTGCCATCTTCCCTTAGGACAGGCTCCTGCTGGTTTGGGTTTGCCTTCCTAATGTTTTCCAGTCTTGTTCCACTGCTGAGGTCTGACCTTAGTCTCTTACTACAAAGGGAGTCCTTTTAAACCTAACAAGCTGATCAATGAGCAGAAAATTGTGGTGAACTGAAGGACACATTGTGTGCCTGGTAGCCCTGGATGGCCTCCAACTCTGATCTCTGCTGCTTAACTCTCATCCCACTGTACCAGGGCAGGTGCCCACTAGATCTGCTGTGCCTCGACAACAAGAGGGATCCATTTTCAGCACTGCACAGTCTGGCATGTCACTCCTGTCTGTGTACTGACAGTTTTGCCTTCCCCTGTACACAGCATTTATGTATCTGTTTCTTGAAGGTGAAGCTCTTCAAATAGAGTGTTTATTACTATTTTTGGGTGATGTCTTTTTGCTAGAGCCCTTCATAGGATTTTGCCATACTTCAAAGCAAAGAACAGGATGTAGACACCTTTAAATATTTGGGAGGTGCAGGAGACTTGTGTTCCCATTTGTCTTCCTCAAAGGCCCTGCTCTCATCCCATGGCACCCTGAGGTCCAGGCAAAGCTGGTAAGTGCTTTCCTCTGTGCTGCTCTGGAAAGTCAGCATGGACTTGGGCACATGGCAGTCACCAAAGGGACTATGGGACAGTCTGGGCTGGAAAACTGCTGGCACTTCTGAAAGCTGTTGTGCAGCTTGTGCCAAAAACATCCATGACTGCAGGATGCTGGGCTGTTCCCTGGCACTGCTGTGGTAGCACAGGAATGGCATCATGGCAGGCATGTACTGCTGTTGTCCCTTGCAGAGCAGCTCACTCACTGTGTGCCAAAGACCAGCTGTCCTGCTCCTTCACAGGCAAGCCTGCAGCAGAGTGCAGGGGACTGGCGTCTATGGAAGCAGAGCAGGGCAAGAGCAGCACTGCCATTGGCCATGTAGGTAGTGCTGAGAGGAATGGCCTGTGTCCCTCTCCTGTGGTGCGCAGCTCTGCCAGGACAGCCTATCTGCCTGTCCCTCACTGAACCCTTCCCCTTCTCACTGCTGAGCTGTGGCATGTTTGGCAGCTCCTGGCCCTTCTGTGGGTGCAGGTGCTCCCCAGAGCAGGCGTAGTGGAGGAGATGGTGATGGCAGGGCTGCGTGTACCCCTAGCACATCATCTGCAGTGGCAGGACAGCTGGCAGCAGCTGTGCTGCAGAAGCTACAAGCAAGTGGCCCTGACAACCATACTGGGTGCTGCAGTGCTCATGACAGGTCTATGCCAGCCCCATTCCTCTGCTCCAAGCCTGTGGCTCCAAGCACCACCTGGGTGCTGAAATCACTCTTCTGACTGCCCATCCAGGTGATGGACTGAACTGCTCCTGGGAGGGCCCAGCACTCATGGGCACTCACTCCTAGGCGTGACAGGAGGGGAGCTGGAGCCTGGCTGTGGGGCTAGAGCCGCCTACATGCCAGAGGAGGCAAGGATGGAGCATGGCTCCTGTCCCCAGGCTGTGCCCAGTGCCTGCCCTAGTGCCAGCATGCCCCAGTGCCCCTGCCCAACCCCTGCCAGGGTTGCCCAGTCCCACCCCTCCCTGCCAGGGCCTCTGTGGGCAGCACCTCACCGGGCTGAGCCCCAGCACCTTCCAGGCTGACAGGCATGGCATAGGGCATGGAGCCACCTGCCAGCCACATCCCCGCAGAAGCGTCAGTATCCCCTGCCTATGCTGCAGCCAGCTCTGTGGAGCCTGCCCGTCTGAAGAGCTGGCTGCTCCTCTGGCACCACGTGAGGCTGGGCCCTGGGTCCCCGCCTCAGCCAGGGGGAACGCAGCCCAAACCACTGCCATCCCTCATGGCCCCACTGGCTGTACTGAGTAAATCAGAGGCAGATGTGGAGGCTGGGTGCCTGCTTGTGATTAGGCTCTGGGAGCATCAGAATGGCCTTGTTCCTGCCTCGCAGTTCCCTGTGGTGGCTGGGCCACTCCCGGGAGGAGCCCCCAATATGCGATGAAGGACAAGGCTGGTGGGCAAACCTCTTGCTTGCTTGGTCCCCAGATGGGCATCACGGTGTCCAGCCCAGTGCATAGCATCCACTATGTCCCCAAGGGGAGCAGTCCCCTTATGGCACTGTGAACCCTGTTCCCTGTGCCAGCTGCAGCCCCAATGCTACACAAAACAGCTGAGATGGTCAGGAGTGGGAGGGCTGCAGTGAAGAAGAACCCTGGCACTGCCTCCTCTGTGCTGCCAGACCAGCTCCAGCTCCGCATGGCAACTTGGCCCTCAGTGCCTAAATCTCTCCCTGGGTGTTCCCTGGTGTCCCTGTACCACAACCCCTGCACCAGGCCCCATGTTCTCGGCTCTCCAAGAGGGAGGAGCAGGTTCATGTTTGCCAAGTTTTACCTGGTTAAACCTTAACCAGCTGCGATTGCTCCATCGGTCCCTCCCTCACAGAGATAAGGACAGGCAGACAAGATCGGGGCCTGGCTGAGTGCTGCCCCGACTCCAGATGCTTGCATCTGATGGTGCAGGACCTGGCCCCGGAGATTGTCTGGCCCCTCCGGATGAGCCCCTGCCTGCCTTAGCAGGTCCCTGCTGATACGAGGGCAGCAGGTTATGGCCAGAGCTGGAAGCTGCTGTGTGTCAAAGCCAGCAGGGCTGCGTGGAGCTGGAAGCCCTTGCCCTGGGGCAGTCCAGGGCTGACCCACTCCTTCTGTGCCAAAGGGTTTATATAACCCTAATACATAGAATGAGCTTGCTCTGCCTCAGCCTCCGAACATCATGCACACATGGGGTGCTGGAAGCCCCTGTCCCAAACAACAGCCGTTCAGGAGAGGCCAAGAGAAACTTCCAGGAGGAAAGAGCCCTCCAGTCTCCAAGGCCCCAGGAGCCACCATGCCACATACACTCGCGTTGGCCGCAGGTGCCACCGCAGCAGGAGCGGCGGCAAGCGCTGAGGCCAGGCACAAGGGGTGGCTGTGTTCCCGCAGCCCCGGCTGCCTTCCAAGAGCAATATTGTTGGCACCAGGCAGGCTCCCTGTGCCGGCAGCGCATACACGGGTCTTTCATGAGGGGAACGGGGATGATTTACTGCCTGGGGAAAGGGGCAGGGACAGGAGGACGAAGATCCTATGTGCCGGCACCCAGCCCTTCGTGCGTGCTCTCTACCATGGGTGTCCAGCACATGTAAGTGAGCCCAAGAGTCTGGCCAGGGGGTCACCTCTCCTCAGTTGGACATGGGGCAGAATGCATCCCCCTGCACCATCTGCACTGTCAGCCCCCTTGCTGCCCTACCTGCAGAGTGCTAGGTATGTTCTCCTTCCCTGGACACTGCACTGCATCTGAACTCCTACCCTCTGTAGTTTAGTGGCTGGGCAGACACATGTCCCTTGCAGTGCCACAGCTAATGGAAGCAGTCCACAGAGCTTGATGGGGACAGAGGCGCACCCACAGTCCAGGATGCTGGTATTAGTACAACCCTGCCTCGTTAAGCCACTGGCCTGGTGGAGGCTGTGACAGTGCTGCTGGCAGCGGGTGGCAGGCGGTGGTGAAGGGCTTTTTGTTTGCTGTCAGTTGCTGTTGTAAATCAAGCCAGGCTGCCTGACACCCAGCCCAATGCTGCCCCATGGCAGAGAGGGGACCAGCTTCCAGCTGCTCACAGCACAGCCCCACTGTGCCCTAGCCTGCACCCAGCATTGCCCTGGTCTGGCAGGGATACTTGGCATGGCATGGGGTGAGATGCTAGCCCTAGTCCCCATGCCCTGCTCCCAGTTGGCACCATATCCTGCACTGGGGGACTTGGCCAGGATACAGGGAGTCTCTGTGCCCATCCCAGGTTATGGCTCCTATGGGTTTACCGAAGTCCCAGCTGTCCCCTAGCATTCCTGGCGCTGGGAATGACTCCTTCTTTCTGGTTTGAATTTGGTTTTGGTTCGAATCAAGCTTAACCCAACATTTTTCTGTGCTTCCGGCATGCTGTGAGCTCTGCAGGGGCGTCTGCTGCTCCGTGAAATTGATGTTCTTGTCCGCTTCATGCGCTGGCAGGAATGAACAGCTGTTAGGATCTGCTGGCCCCAGGGACTGCTCCGTGTGCCCCTGTGCCCCAGGGGGGGACCAGCACCCCAGATGAGGAGCAGCATGGGGTGGAGAGCCCTACGGGAGATCAAAGCACCAAGAAGCCCTTGCAGAGAAACTGTGTTGTGCTGGAAGTTGCAGGTTTTGCATGCTGGAGCAGCATGAACAAGGCTGTGCCGTGGTTGGGTGGGGGTGACACTGACAGCCGTTATGTACCCCACTCACACAGCCCCAGGATCCATGCTGAGCATGGACAAGGCTCCTGTAAAACAGAAAGATGGCAGCTCTGGGGCCACCCTTTGTCCTCTCTTACTGGCAGCACAGCACTCAGGGGAAACTGTGCCAGTGGACCCTGCCGGTTTGGAGGGTCAGAGGCCCAGGGTCCTGCTTAGGCAGGCAGGTGGTCAGCAGAACCTGGGCACAGTGGGGTCTGCCCGCTCCGGTGCAGGCGGCAGGACGGAGAAAGCGAAGGCAAAGTGTTTATGGTTCGGATTAGGGCCACTCCAGACCTGGCTCGCAGCCTCATGGTGTTTTACGACTCTCCGTTATGGGCTCCTAATGAGGGTCACAGCCGCTTTATGGCACCGGTAGCGATAACGCTGCAACTAATTGTAGCACAATTAGCGAGAGGACTGCTGGGCACCCAGCAACGTGCAGCGCCCAGGCCGGGCCAGGGCCACCCGCCGGATAGGTGTCGTTGCCGTGGAGTCCTCGGCATCTCCGTGATCTGGGTGCTCCCTGCTCCCGCGGTGCCATAGCGGTGAGACGTGCCGCTCCCGGTGTGGGGGCACAACGTGTGGGTCTGCCTGGGGACCGGCGGAGGGGAGCAGCCCCGGAGATACTGCAGCCCCACGCGTTCCCTACCCGCCGGGCGATGCTGCCGGAGGGTGCCATGAGGGGTGTCGGTGCCGCCTCCTCCACCCCGAGCCCGGAGGCGGGTGGGTTTGCACAGGATCCGGCGGCTGTGGGCCCGTTGTCCATCCATTCCCACCCCCCCCA
>VWZX01004555.1:3635335-3649516 GCA_013399015.1 Galbula dea | reverse complement strand
CCCAGAGCTCCGGGCGGGGCGAGCGGTGCCGCTGTAACCCGAGCGCGCCCCTACAAAGCGCCCGTGCCCGCCGCTGCCGCGCCAGAGTGGGGCTGGACCGAGCCCGGAGCCGGAGCCACTCGCGGAGCCGTCCGGAGCCAGCCCCAGCCCTGTCCGCCATGGGTCCGCGGCGGCGCTGAGCCCGCCGGCCCCCGGACTTTGCTCGGGCCCTCCCCGCCCTGCGCGGGCGGCTACGCCGAGGGAGCCCGTCGCCACCGGTAATGCCGCCGCTCGGGACGTTTCCTCCACGCCCAGCCCTGGCATCCCTCTCCCGGGACCCACCCCCACACACACACCGAGCCGACCTTCCCTGGGATCTCTTTTACCTCGGACCCCGCCGTCCCCCGTGTCCAGTTATCTGCTCCCAGCGCCCTGGCTAGGCTGCGGCTGGATGAAGGGGTCGAGTTCCCAGCACCCCACCCCTGCTCTTCCCTGACGGAGTGGGCTGGAAGGAGTCTCACCCTGCCCAGGCCCCTCTCCCGTGCTCTGTCTTTCCTCCATGTGCACCCACCCTCTGCTTGCTCTGGGGACCGCGCACTATAGCGCAGCGGGCGGCTCCGGGAGCAGCCACCCCTTCCCCGCCGGTGGGTCTTTGCCTGGCCAGGGAAAGCGTGGGAGGGAGCTGCCCGCCCAGCTCCGCTCACCCTGGCCCTGCCTGTCCTACAGGGTGGGTGCCGACCTGGAAGATGCGGCCCCTCTTGCAAGTCCTGGTGGGACTGCTGCTGGCGGCTGCTGCCCAGGGCAGAGCAATGGAGCCAGGTACGGCTGGAGGGGTTGCGAAACGGGGTTTGGGGTCGGTGGGATGGAGGTCCTGTTTTCTGAATTCTTTCCCCTATTCCCAGCGAGTCCCTGGGACTGGGGGTGGTAGGTGGTCACCCAGCCACACAGAGAAAAGCCGGTAGGTGGCACGCAGCCACAGAGCTCTGACCGCGCGGCTGGGCTGAGGGGCACGGCACGGGGGGGCAGCATCTCCATCACCAGGCGAGGAGATGTGAAGGCTGGAAGGAGCAAGGTGGCTCCAGATAGGCTATCCTTGCGCTACGGGGACTCAGCTCGCTTGGTGGACACGTGTGTCAGAGCAGGATGGTGTGAAGCCAATGGGATGTAGCAGTTGTTTGTGGCTCAGTGACGAGTGCCTTAGAGGTGCAGGTAGTGTGTGCTTCTCCGTGGTGGGTACAGAAGAAGGACATGCCCCAGAGGAGCAGAGGCCCAGCTACCCCTTGGGTGATAGCTATGCAGAGGGCTGGGGTCACCCTTCTGTCTCCCCAAGGCCCCCACATACGAGCAGCCGTTCTGTGGTGGGTATTATTGCACTGGCAGTTAGGTTGTTTCCGTTGTTGGGTTTTTTCTCCATGTGCACATGCCTGCTGCCAGCCATTGGCAGGCAGGGCACCACTGCCCAGTCTGGGCATTGCCAGGCCCAGCCAGGCTGAGGGGTGTCCCAGCTGTGCTTGGAGCACGCAGAGGTACAACAGCAGGTGGCTGAGAGGGTTTGGTGCCCTCATTTGGATTGGCAAGATGAGCTTGAGTACCCTGCACTGCTGGGAGTGGCCCCAGTGGAAGGACTGTGGCATATGTGGCCTTGGACAGGGACGTGCTGCTAGGGAAGCCATGTCCCTGCACCACAGGGCAGAGTCCAGCCCTTGCCTGCCTCTGGGGCCAGAAGTGGCAGAACATGCACCAGGCTGCGTCACACTGTGTGCCTCTCACCTTGGGGTGGGCCTGTGGTAGGGTCCTGCCATCAGGGAGGGGTGAGCACTGGAGTGGGCACTCATGGAATCCCTCTAGAGTTATTCGAGAGTCCGCTGCTGGAGTCAGAAGAGGAACATCTCCTGCTGGACCCAGGCAATACATTGAAGCTGTACTGTGATGCCAACCAGAGCGGTGCCAGTGTGGTCTGGTACAAAGACTCCCGGCTGCTCGTTCCGGGGGCTCGCATCCATCTTCGTCAAAGCCTGCTGGAGGTCTCAGAGGTCGCCTATGAGGACTCGGGGCTCTATGTGTGCCGGGCACAGGGAACGGGGGAGATCCTGCGGAATTTCACCATCTCCATCGTTGGTAGGAGCTGTGGCAGCACCCAGCTCCTTCACAGGGCAGCAAGGCAAGTGCCCACCCAGCCCTGTGGGCAGGTATGTCCCTCTCAACCCATTTTCCTTTGCAGACTCACTGGCATCAGGTGATGATGATGAAGACAGTGATGGGGACAGTCCCCATGGAGATGGAAATGAGGAGCCTGTCTACATGCACAGGGGTCAGTGCCCCTCTAGACAGGAGAGGGTAGCTGGGTCAGGTCCAGGAGCATGGGGCACTGCTGTCTGCCACTCAGCATGAGCAGCTGGGAGCAGCTCCAGCAGCCTCCATACCGCACTTTGGCCCCCTTCCACTGTATGTCTCATGTCTCCCCAGCTCCTTACTGGACTCACCCACACCGTATGGACAAGAAGCTGTATGCAGTCCCTGCAGGGAACACAGTGAAGTTTCGCTGCCCAGCGTCGGGTAGCCCCAGCCCCAGCATCCGCTGGTTCAAGAATGGGCGTGAGTTCCGGGGGGAGCACCGCATTGGGGGCATCCGGGTAAGGGTCAGGTTCCCCTACCACAACCTTCCCTCTCAGGGTCCAGTTCCCCCATAACACCATGTCACCTTACCCCTGCTTCTGCAGCTCCGGCACCAGCACTGGAGCCTGGTGATGGAGAGTGTGGTGCCCTCCGACCGTGGCAACTACACCTGCCTGGTGGAGAATAGGTTTGGCAGCATCCACTACAGCTACCTCCTGGATGTGCTGGGTAAGGGCTCCTCGGCACGGCACTGGTCCTGGCTACTCACTCATCCCACAACTGGCAGAGGAGTTGGAGTCACGGGGAAGGGGGTGGAGGTGCCTCTGTTTGTGTCCTTTCCACTGACACAGCCTGCGTGTCCCTCACACTCAAGGGATGTGAGGATGGATACCTGGCTCTGGTTGCTCTGGTCTGCTGTAGGGCCGGGGAAAGGCTCTCTCTGGTTTCATGGTGGGTGGAGAGAGAAGAGAAAAGGAGCCCCTGTTCTGTGCCACCATGTTGGTGACTCTGCTCTGCTGACCTCTGCACAGAGAGGTCCCCGCACAGGCCCATCTTGCAGGCTGGGCTGCCCGCCAACACCACGGCCCTGGTGGGCAGCGACGTGGAGTTCTTCTGCAAGGTCTACAGTGATGCCCAGCCCCACATCCAGTGGCTGAAGCACATTGAGGTGAATGGCAGCAGCTATGGTCCCGATGGCGTCCCCTATGTGCAAGTGCTCAAGGTAAAGAGGGCTGGAAGCACCTGGGTCACAGATGCCCACACCAAAGTGATGACAGGGGGTGCTACAAGTCCCCTGAGGAGGAGAAGGGATGCTGACCATTCGTCACTTTGTTTGACAGACTGCAGACATCAACAGCTCCGAGGTGGAGGTGCTGTACCTTCGCAATGTCTCCATGGAGGATGCTGGCGAGTACACCTGCCTGGCTGGAAACTCCATAGGCCTCTCCTACCAGTCCGCCTGGCTCACTGTCCTGCCAGGTAGGACTGAGGTAGCTGATGTGGCAGCTGGGACTCCCAGCAGGCAGGAACCATGTCTCAGGCCAACTCATTCACTTCCTCCAGAAGAGGAGCTGGTGGAGGAAGCTGAAGCCCCTGAGGCCAAGGACACAGACATCATCATCTACACCTCAGGCTCATTGGCTGTGGCCATGGCCATCATCATCGTGGTGTTGTGCCGAACACAGACTCAGTCGAGCAAGCAGCCCCTGGAACCCATGGCAGTTCACAAACTTTCCAAATTCCCACTCATCCGACAGGTGGGTGCTGAGCTGGAGCCCTGAGGGCACAGGGAGACCTTGTCAACCAGTTGGCTCTGCAGGTGCCACCTGTGCCTGTTACACTTTACCTTACCCTGCTACTAGCCTTGGGGCTGCCCTTCCCACTGCCTCCTGTGTCTCCCTCGTCCCATTGCTCCAAGTGAGGGTCTCTCTGCAGCACTATTGGGTCTCTGTTTGGCCCTGGAGCATGGATTGGAATGGCTGAGGTCCCTTGGGCTCTCTCCACAGTTTTCCCTGGACTCCAGCTCCTCTGGGAAGTCCAGCACATCCCTGATGCGTGTCACCCGTCTCTCCTCCAGCTGCGCCCCAATGCTGGCTGGGGTCATGGAGCTGGACCTGCCCCTCGACACCAAGTGGGAGTTTCCCCGAGACAAGTATGGTGCCACACAGGGCAGGTCTGGGACTGAGGGCTGCTTTCTCCAACCAGCCTGGGGCAGCAGCATGTGGGTGCTGGATGGGAAGGTCTCTGGCCATCACCAGACACCTAACACAGCCATATCCCAGGGTGCTGGGACTCAGTCACGCCACCTCTGCCCCTCAGGGCTCATCCATCAGGTGGCAGGGAGAAGGGCCACCCCTGTGGTCTCTCACAGTTCTGCCTGTCTCTACCAGGCTGGTGCTGGGCAAGCCCTTGGGGGAAGGCTGCTTTGGCCAGGTGGTGTGGGCAGAGGCTTATGGCATCGACAGAGACCGGCCAGACAGAGCTGTCACTGTGGCTGTCAAAATGCTAAAAGGTAACAGCTCCCTTCCAGTGTCCCAAGCACAGACATGGCATCCATGCCACCTTGTGGTGTCACCTCAGCTGGCATGCTGACTTGGCCCTCCTTCCTCAGACAATGCCACTGACAAGGACCTAGCTGACCTCATATCTGAGATGGAGATGATGAAGCTCATGGACAAGCACAAGAACATCATTAACCTCTTGGGAGTCTGCACACAGGATGGTGAGGGGGCTGTGCACAAGGCCTCGGGCTGGACATAGGTGTGAAGCAGTAGCAGGGGATGGGGCTTTTGGGGACAGTGGTAGGTGGGTTGTTGGGCTGGGACGGTGCAGGGGCTGAGCAGAGTGGATGCCCTTCCCAGGGCCACTCTATGTGATTGTGGAGTTTGCTGCGAAGGGTAACCTACGTGAGTACCTCCGTGCCCGTCGCCCCCCAACACCTGACTACGCTTTTGACATCACGGCAATGCCTGAGGAGCAGCTCTCCTTTAAGGACCTGGTCTCCTGCGTCTACCAGGTGGCCCGTGGCATGGAGTACCTGGAGTCCAAACGGGTAGGGCTGGAACAACCTGTGTGAGCTGCTTGTGTTTGGCAGTGCCTGGGAGGGGCATGGTG
This sequence comes from Galbula dea, assembly GCA_013399015.1. Taxonomy (NCBI): domain Eukaryota; kingdom Metazoa; phylum Chordata; class Aves; order Piciformes; family Galbulidae; genus Galbula; species Galbula dea. Next base: position 3,644,308 of record VWZX01004555.1, on the reverse strand, counting down.
GTGATGCAGAAGCTGTGTCCCTTCACTGTCACCTCTCTGAATGGGGAGGGAGAACCCAGGGCAATCTCTCTACAAAAATGTGCGGCTTAAAGCCTGACCCAGGCCCTGGATGTCCCCGTACTGCTGTCTCTGTTGCTGCAGCCAGCACAGCATGGGGGTGGCCCCACTACTGCTGGGGTGCTGGGGCATGCATGGGAGGGGAGCAGGAGCTCCCAGTATGGATGGGATGTGTGAAGCTGGAGCCACCATCTCATGCCTCCTGCGGGCGATGCTCACATTCCCACAGTGCATCCACCGTGACTTGGCTGCCCGTAATGTACTGGTCACAGCAGAGTGTGTGATGAAAATTGCTGACTTCGGCTTGGCCAGAGATGTCCATGACATTGACTACTACAAGAAAACTAGCAACGTGAGTATAAGGGCCTGGGAGAGACCAGGGGGCTACAAGGATCCTTGGCTGGGGCTGAGCAGGGGTTTTCTTCCATAGGGTCGCCTGCCAGTGAAGTGGATGGCACCCGAGGCCCTGTTTGACCGTGTCTACACACACCAGAGTGATGTGTGAGTCCTGGGGCTGCTGAGGGTGCTGTCAGGTGTGGGATGAAATGCTATCAATGTGGGACAAGGTAGCGCTGTGGGATTATGCACATATTGGAGGGTCTTCATGAGTACAAACAGGTACTTTGTGGGGACAGCAGTAGCAGGGCACGTCTTCCCCCAGGGTGATGCCACCCTCTACCATACCTGCTCCCATGGCATTGCAGGGTGCAGTGGGGCAAGCCAGGTTACCACATGCCTGTGGAGGGTCCTAGGATGTGGTTGACCCCTCTTTGCCTCATGTGATCTCAGATGGTCCTTTGGGATCCTGATGTGGGAGATCTTCACACTTGGTGGCTCCCCCTACCCTGGCATCCCAGTTGAGGAGCTCTTCAAGCTGCTGAAGGAGGGGCACCGCATGGACCGGCCATCCAACTGCACCCATGAGCTGTGAGTACCAGCCAGGTGAAGTGGGCAGGGGGCACAGCAAGACCCTACTAACACCCCATCACCACCCTATGCCTCTCAGGTACATGTTGATGCGGGAGTGCTGGCATGCTGTGCCCTCGCAGCGTCCCACCTTCAAGCAGCTCGTAGAGGGGCTGGACAAAATCCTGGCAGCTGTTTCAGAGGAGGTGAGTAGTGGGGGAGTCCAGAGGGTGTTAGGGTGGGCAGTGTACATGCTGATGGCACCAGTGCTGATGGCACCATCTCTCCCTGCAGTACCTGGACCTCTCCATGCCCTTCGAGCAATACTCTCCCTCTTGTGAGGACACTGCCAGCTCCTGCTCCTCTGATGACTCCGTCTTCACCCATGACCCACTGCCACTGGCTCCCCGCCTTTTCTCCTACCCCAGTGTGAGGACTTAAGGGCAGGCAGGGAAGGGTGGTGCCGAGACTGCCTCTGCCCTCACAGGGAGCAAGTCCAGGTTGACACAGGTTCCCTGCTTTGCTTGTTGTGAGGGGTGGGCAGGCAGGGCTCTGAGCTGTAGCACGGGCAGGATGTCCCTCTTTCTGGGCTCCATTTCAGCACTGAACCTTCCCTGCCTGGCATTGCAGGGAAGCAGGAGCTAGTGCTTCTCCAAGGCAGGTATGGCCTTGGATGCCCACGGCATTGACCAGGGAGCCAGGCTTCAGCCAGTGCTTCAGCGAAAGTATCCCTGGACAGGAGACCCGCTGCCTGCCAGGCTCCTGCTGCATCTGTACATAGCCATAGAGATGAATATTTATGTACGTGAAATATCAACCTGATAAATTATTTTTTTGGAATAGACCCTGGTACAGTTTCTGGGCTGCTGCTGGGGGGCAAAGGGCTAAGCTGGACTGGAAAGACAGGTCAGGGGCTGCCTTCTTGCTGCAGCCAGTGCAGCGGTCTGTGAGCACTCCTGGGGGACATGGAGACGGTGCCACAGGTGCAGGAAGCAATGTCCCCACTCTTGTGCCTCCAGGCCTGCTCCAGCACAAAGCACCCTCGCATCTGTTCCCCATTAGCTGCTGCTGCACTAAGCCACCGTGAACTCCGCTACCAGCATCGCCCTGAAACTGATCCCCCAACTGCCACGGGCTCCCAGGCTGGGAAAACACTCTAGGGCCTGTCCCCACATGCTGGGGACCCCCTGCACCCTCCTTGGCTGGGCCAGCCCCACAGCTCCAGATAAAAGTGAGCTATGGGCTCTGTGCGGCCTCCCTGGAGTCCCCAGACTTCTGGGAGCACAAGTTTGGGGTGCTCCAGCCCCAGGGCCTGCTCTCTAGTGCCTGCTTTTCCCCCCTCATGGTCCCACAGTGCCCAGCTCTGCCAGAATGGGCAGGGAGGGCTGCAGCTGTCTCACCCCCTCCTGCCAGCCGCCTCTCTGGGTCTAGGGTTTCATTTAGGGCTGGGCTTTGCTGGCCGTTAGCCCCAGGATCTTATTTCCTCCTCCAGCTCCCAGCTGCATACATAGCCCCCCAGCCTTGAAGCTGGCTCTCCAGCATGGCCTGCCCCAAACCAGCCTGGGGCGGGGGAGGACTAGCAGGCACTAATGGCCAGGACCTGGGCCCAAGGCAACTGTAAAGGGGGCTCCTTGGTCATGCCCACTGCTGCGATGGTGTTGGGATCTGGGTTCTCAAGGGAAGCAGTTTGTGGCTGCCCTTGTGCATGACTTGGCTCAGCCATGGGTGCAGCACATGCTGTACGTTGCATGTGCTGGGGAGCCTGGTGGCTCCACAAGCCACTCCAGGGCACCGTCCTTGTCACAGCCCCTCACAGGGCTGCTGAGAAGAGCCTAGTCCCTCCAGCCTGCTTTCAACCTCCATACACAGCCTTGCTCCCCTCTCTGCTGGAACAAACACCCCAATTCAGCATGGCAGACAGAAGCAGACAGCCCAAGGGCAGGTGTGAAACCTGTCTATCCCAGCAGCCTGCCTGCCCGGGAAGGATCCCAGCTGTCCGATAATGTGCCAGAACCAATGCATTTCGCACAGCCCTGAATGGGGCATTCACATGCTGGAGGGCAAACTGCCCAGGCTGCCCAGGGGAGCTGCCCGCCTACTGGCCAGGATCGGGGTGAACAGGAATGGGTGCATGGGGAGGAAGATGAGCCCCTGGGAGCTGTGCCTAGCTTGGTCCCACCTTATTCCAGGCTGGGGTCTCCATGCTGGGGGACAGCATGGAGCATAGGTAGTGCCCTCTGTCAGGCATGGTTGCATAGCTTTCCCTGGAAAATGAGGCCACAGCCAATTTCAAAGGGTAAGGTGGGGGTGGATTCATTACTCCTTACTTCCAAGTGGGGGTGTACAAGGGGACATAGTGATTGGGGACGTACCACCCCGTGCCTTGGCCTTTTTTCATCCCTGCTCATGTCATGAGCATGCTGTGGGTGCAGGCAGCACTTGGGTGCAGGCAGTGCCTTATCCGCGCAGCTCAGCCCCAGCTGGTTCAACATAGAGATGCTTTCAGGGTCCTGCTCCAGCACAGGAGGCTGATCCTCACCCCACCCCGAGGTACCAGTGCATCCCAGCACTGGATGCCAACAGGCTGTGCCAGAGACAATTTTGCTGGGTACAGGGCAGCTAGGGCCATGGCTGAGCAGGGAGTTAGCCCAGGGCATCCCACAGCCCCACGACAACTGGAGGCAGTTTTTATTGTTTAACATTCCTGGTATTTTTTGTCAGGGCTGAACCAATTGTCCTTAATCCACCAGGCTCTGCTGGCCAAACAAGTGTGGCTGAGCCACCAGCATCCTGTCCCCACAAACAGGCCCCTTTTGTGAGGGGGATTTATCATGTAGCCCAGTAAATCCTGCTGGTTTCCTGAGGCAGCGTTCCCACACACCACCACCCCTGAACACCGCCTACCCCGCAGTCCTAAGCCCCTGGCATTGCTCCCTGGGCCATGGCATCACTCTCTAGCCCAGACTTGCTCACAGGCACCCTCCCTTCTCCAAACCTGGACCCGGGTACCTGTTGCCCCACCAGAACCTGCCCACCCATTGACCTGTCCTCCTCTGGTTGGAATTCCCCCTGCATGTTGGTGCATGTCTGTAGGGTGTCAGTGGGCCTGAAGAACTTCACAGCTACCCCCGTGTGTTGCTGATGCTGGTCAGGACGCTGTGGTCCCAAGGGGATTCTGTGGTCCGAGGGAGGGGAGAGGGGATGCTGAGTCCCGATGGTTATGGTTGTGGTTCTAGGGTCATGCTGAATCCTGGGGGAAACACAACACCTCAGGGGCCAGACTAGTTCCTCATTCCATCTCTGGGATGTGGCTTCCCAGCCCATAACCTGGAGATGCCTTCACTTAACGAGTCTGTCGTGGGGCTAGGAGCTGCTGTTGTCTTTTCTCCCCAAAACAAAGGAGACAAGATTTTATCTCGGAGGAGAATCTGGCTTCCAGAGATGCAGAAAGCCTCTGCCCCTGGAGGGAGGGATGAGGCTAGAGGACCAAAAGGCAACCAGGTTCCTACCTCCCCCAACTGGCACTGCCTCTTTGCCTGCTGCTGCCTGCCATACCTTTTTCCTGTCCATGTCTCGTGCCTGTGCTCCGTGTGCCCCACCAGTGCGCGGGCAGCGAAGGGGAAAGGCCCTCAAGGGCCGGCGGGCAGGCAAAGGGGGCACATGGGCATCCACACTTAAGGACAGCCCACAACGCTTCCCGGGCCCAGACTGAGGCAGGGGGCTGTCCTCCTGCGGAGGGATGTAAACACAGGCAGTTCTTGCATCCTTGGACACGGCACACGCAGATGCGGGCATACACAGTGGTACAGGCACACACCTAGATGTGGGCACACACGCAACGCACCTCACCCACTGCCATCCACGCACAAACACCATCCCGTGCACAAGCACACACCTGCACGCTTGCACCACCTTGCACACACAAACACCTCACTATCTCAGGCACAGCGTTCCATGCACAGAAACACATTTCCCCTCCCTATGCATCCATCCACCTCCCCAGCCACATACACTATACCCCACCCCCCGCGCACACCCCGTCCACACACACACACACTCATCCACACCACACTCCCGCCCCTCTACATCCCCATTCACACAGGCACAGCCATTCACACACCCTCCTGGAGACACACACTCTCCCATGCACATCTCCTTGCACACACACGCACGCAAACCCCATGTCTCTCCCTGCACCGGGCAGAGCTAAGCTCCCAGCCCCAGGCGGGGTCCCAGCAAGCTCGGGCGGGGGTCTGCCCGCTGCATTCCCTCACTCCAGCCCGCAGCCCTCTGCGTTCTCCCGGCTGTGGCCGCCACCACGCGGCGGAAGCCGGGCTGCGAGCCCCATCTCCTGGCCGGCGGGAGCAGCTCTGCACAGGGTATGCAGAAATGCTCCCCGCTCCCCCTCGCTGCACACCCACGTCTTATCGGCTGATGACAGTGGCCTTCGCGGTAGGCCAGCCCCGGGACTGTGTTGGAGTAGTGACAAACTGGGCTGCAAATAATGGTCTGCGGCATGAAGCCGGGTCCTGGCTCCACCCTCCATTCCATCACTCTCACAGATGGATGGGACTGGGAGGGTGGCAGGGCAGGGGATTTGGGCTGCAGAGCTCCAGTGTGTGCCAGTGTGGATCCCACCTGTACCCACTCCAGGTAATGGAGACCAGAGTGGGAAGGGTAGCCCAGGGGCACGGGAGCCTGGTGAATTTGGTTCTACCTTGGGTGGATGGAGCAAAGCCCAGCGACCTCTCAGCCTCACTGCCGGGAGTGGGGGCTGGGAGGCAACGTGTCTGCTTGAGGGCTGATGAAGCAAAGTAGTCCCTGAGAGTGGCTGCAGCACCCCGCTGGGCACGTCAGACTCCAGCCCCTCAAGGACTATCCCTGTGTTACGCATGGCTGCTGGGGTGACAGGTTTGCAGTTGATCCCAACCCAGACACAGCTCTTCTACGCAAGGCAGAGGAGCTCATCTGTGATGGTTTCCGGTCCCAGCAGCTTGTAGCCGGGGGTCCTGCTCCCCATCCACTGCCCTTTTGTGTCCCGGGGCTGTCCCCCTCCAGGTTTTGGAGGACCAAGGGAACTGCTAGCAGAGCAGGTGGTCTGCGGGGGGTGTGTTGGGAAATCTGGGAGGCCAGGGTCACCCCATCATGCCCTGCAACAGGCACACCGACCCCTGCGAGGACAACCCCAGGGCTATACAGGCAAAGGAGAGCAGCCCTGCTCTCCAGCCCGCGGGCGAGGAGCTGAAGGCATAGAGCCAGGCTAAGGCATAGAACCAGGCTGAGCCCCACCGCCTGCCGCGGCTCCCGCCTCTTTCAAGCCCTGCAAGCCGCTTCCCGGGGGAGACGGCCCCCGGCAAACCCTCCGGGCAGGATGCTCTCCTCTCCTCCTCTGCTTCCTTCCTCTCCCCCGGCCGGGCCAGGCCGCCTTCCCCCCGACCGCCGCAGTTCCTTAACCCTTTCGCCCACGCTCTCGGCCATATGCCAGTCCCACAGCCATGGCTCCCATCCTCCCTCCTCTGCTCTTTTGTGAAGGGCCCCAGCGCTGCTCCCGCGGCCGTGCTCCCCACAGGCCCTACCCTGTATAACCCTATCCCCTAGCACGTTCCCCTCTTGTCGTCTCCCCGCGCCTCCGCAGTGCCCAAGTGTCTGCCGGAGGTTAGACATCCGTAGCCGGGTGTTCCTCGCAGTGAGCCCACCCAGTCCACGGCTCCCGCGGGACACGCGTTGGCAACAGCTCCCTCCAGGCCGGGGGGTGGGGCTCCCAGGGCCCCCTCCACCTTTCCCGCCCCCCCATCTTTCCCGGGAAGAGCAAGCAGAAGACTTTAACGTGGGGCCGCCCTCCCTTCTGCGTCAGCAGGCAGCAGCCATGGCGGGAGCGGGGGCTGTGTGCCGGGTGTTGTGCATTGAGCAATAGGGAGAAGCCATGGCAGGAGGCAGGTCCACGCATTGGGCGATGGGGAGTCGGGGACCAGAGCTGCTCCCGTGGCGGACAGTGAACGGGAACCAGGGCCTCCAGAGGGAGCCTGCAGTGCCGTGTGGCTCCGGAGGCCCCAGCATGCTCTGGGAACCAGGCTGGGCCGGTGGGCAGCCTGGCCTTGGAGTCGGTGGCTCGCAGGCAAAGGCCAGCTGTGAGGCTGCCAGACACCCGTGGTCCCCACCACAGCCCACAGACAAAGCCCTGAGCAGAGGTGACAGGGCTGGGACCATGCTGCCCGCTGTGCTATACATCTGAGTTGGAGAGCAGCAGCAGTAGCCTGGGTGCCATTTGCCTGCTCCTCTGCCAGAAGAGAGGGGCCTTGGCTGGGCCTTTCCTGCAGGCTCTGGCCACAGCAGAGGAAGATTGCATATGAGGGCGTCCTACCACCCACAGCTTACACCAGCTGTGGGAGCACTGCCAGGAGCATGAAGGGGTCCCACTGGGATGCCCCCGGCAATGTGCCAGAGGAGCAGTGGGGTGAGGGCAACAGGGAATGCCCCAAGCCACCTCTGCTCAAGTGTTGGCAGCCTCTGTCCAACCATGTTCTATGGGGCTGCACTGTACCATGTGCCCATGAGTACCGCTGTACCATGTGCTCAGAGCCCAGCAGGTGGCAGACGGGGTGAAAAGAGCTGGGTATGGGGCCAGTACCGAGGCTGGGACGTGCCCTGCTGGCAGCCCTGGCTATCCCAGCCTAAGGGGGCAAATGAGCAGAGAGCAAGGACAGCTGGTGACAGTCAGGGCCCAGGACACAGCTCCCCTGCTTGGGGACAGTCCTAAACCTCTCCCCAGGCCTGCCCTTGCTCCCTGGGTCTTTGGTGCCAGGCTGGGGGGAGACATGGGTGCTCCTGCCCTGCGCAGGGCCCTGCTTCCCACTGTGATTTATAAGTAAACCATTAGCTTTATTTTACCCAAATCTTCGTTCGCGAAGCCTAGCCATGATGAGCTTTATTTTGGGAATGTGGCAGAAATGTGTATGGCAGGTCACTCCAAAAAGAAAGGAGGAAAACTGGCTCCTGGGCCCCTGCCTAGGCGTGCCGGGGTGTGGCCACTGCAGCCAGCGTGGATCCTGGGACATGGGTTCTGCTGGAAGCATTTTCTTTTTCTGCGGAAATGGAGGTGACCCCAGGTATATCAAGTGCTTCCCTGTCTCTGTGTGGATGGGGAGGACTGCACAGACATGAGGCCTCAGTACAGAGTTTGTGGAGCACTGGATACAGTGTAGTCCCAGCTCCCATGTGTAGCCACAGCACATGGGCACCAGGCAAGATGGCCTGCAGTGGGTTGGTGCCTCTGGCCAAACCCCAGGCTGGGATCTTGGAGGTATAAACATGGCACGAGCAAAACCTCTGACCGTGGCGCTTCCTGCCAAGTCACCCCACCCTACGTGGGGGTGCTGAAGCAGCACAAGACTGAACATGGCAGTTTCTTGGTGGTGGCAGCACAATGGTGTGGGAACAATGGGGCTGGGAGATCAGTGTAGCCACTCTGGGGGAGAAACTTGAAGAGGAATGGTTGTCACATCACCAGCTGCAGTCAGGGCACGGCCAAAGTGACAGTGGGGGCAAGTCAGGAGACCTTGGAGGCTGCCCATGGGTCATGTCCCATTGCCCTGCTGAGATGACAACTTGCAGCCACTCCAGGATGGTGTTTTCGGCAGATGCACCCTGGCAGGGTGGCGAGGGTTGGGCAGCAGGCGCTGCCTGAGTGTGCAAAGAGGCTGCTCCGGGGGCTCTGCCCGGTGTGTGTGGGGTCACCACGCATGGTCCGGAGTCGAGGGAAACAAAGGACAGTTGCGGTCCGGAGAAGCGGGTCAACCCGGGCACTGCCGCGTCGAGCCCAGGCGAGTCCTGCGGCAGCACCCAGCTCCCCACACAGCACCTCGGGGGGGTGGCCGGGCCCTGCCCCCCGCGTGGCCCAGGCAGCACCGCCCCGGTGGCACATCCCTTGCGCTGCCCCGACCGCTGCCCCCTACCCGGCCGCCCCCCGCTCCGTGCCTGCCCAGCCGTGCCGGTGCGGCGGCGTGGCGTTGC